>MDKJ01124164.1:0-13432 GCA_005239525.1 Nicotiana knightiana | reverse complement strand
GGGGGAGGGGGAGGGGGAGCGACAAGGACAGTTGGAGGTTGATAGTGGAGTGAGGATAGTATGGTTCTCTGAAGTACCCTTTGCAGTAATCTCAACGTAATCTTAATCTATTTGACCGTAGAAGTGGACTTGACCTGCTTACCGATACATTAAGAGGTGACTCGGCAACTGAAACGTGTCTCAATTGTTTTCTCAATTGAACAGGCATTCGGATGAGTTCTTGCTCTTTATGAAGCTTGTTTGCGTATAATTTATTACCTGTTCTGTCTACATGCATTCAATGAACAATTTTACATCATTTGCGTATCATTGCACTTGATTGGCATTCAATTTCCTTCTTTTACCTATAGGATGTGTGAGAACAAAGAGAGGGGGGGGGGAGGGGAGGGACAACGACAAGGACAGTTGGAGGTTGATAGTGGGGTGAGGATTGTATGGTTCTCTGAAGTACCCCTTTGCAGTAATCTCAACGTAATCTTAATCTATTTGATCATAGACGTGGGATTGACCTGCTTACCAATACATTAAGAGGTGACTCGGCAACTGAAACATGTCTCAATTGTTTCCTTAATTGAACAGGCATTCGGAGGAGCTCTTGCTCTTTATGAAGCTTGTTTGTTTATAATTTACCTGTTCTGTCCACATGCCTTTAATGAACGATTTTACCTCACCTGCGTATCATTGCACTTGATTGGCATTCAATTTCCCTCTTTTACCTATAGGATGTGTGAAAACAAGGACAGGTTGTCTGTATAATCATCAACTTCAAGCTTCCTTTTCATATTTATCAAAAATTGATTTTTCTTGGCTGCAATGCTTTCAAAGTAAAACGTCCTTGCATTAACATTCTTGGGTACCATCGCACCAGGATGACCTAAGAACATATTTTTCCAGCACTATGACATTCTCTAATATTTGGTGCTCGGTGCTAAGCATATTTTGATTTTGATTTTTGGAAATGGAATGCTCTTGTGTGTTCTAGTTATACATTTCTTTTTAAACAATTTTAAAGTTAGCTTGCTAAATTTTATTTTTAATGTTTTTGCTAGAAGCTCTCAACTGACTACTTCTAGGGAGGAGACTCATTGATCAAAATCGAGATAGCATCATTATGCTCTAGTGGTAATTGTTGTGGCTTGCTTTGACAATGGTGGCTGATCAGTGGAAGAAACGTCTACGTGCTGCCAGCACTGTTGACTATTCTCAGGAAACCCATGGATTGAAGAAGAAGAAGAAGAAGCAGGGATTAGCAAGATATAGTTTGAAGTTAAGATCCAATGTTTCTCTGGTCTGGGATGACAAAAAAAGGTGTGTTCTTGCCAAGGAGGAGCAAATTGGCATTTCATGGAGAGACTTGACTCCCTTTTTGGATTCTCTCTCCCACCATCTTAGTATACTGGCTGATGTTTTTACTCTACCTCACGAAATTTTTGAATTCGAAAATTTAAGTGAGGTCCTCTCGCACAAGGTAATTGCCTATCAAGTTGTGTAAGCTAAATATACTGGAAGCTATGATTTTCCTTGTGTCTTACGCCGTGAGAATTGATAGGTCTGGCAGGCAAACTTGTCAGAAGATGAGAGAGGATTTCTTACGCAATTTTTGCCGGAAGGGTCAGAACCAGATGAAATTGTCTGTAAATTGCTGGGGCAGGAAAATTTTCACTTTGGAAATCCTTTTGTTAAGTGGCAAGTCTTTCTTTACTAAATATCTCTGCATGACAACGTAGCACATGTCTGAGAACAATATGTTAGATGTTCTTACGGAAACATTCAGTTTTCCTTTTTTACTTATTAGGAATTTGTACTTCAGGTTGCTGTGACTTCTATTGTTACTTCGGACAGTAGGAGTTGTGGTGGGTTCTTGATATTATATTTTTGATCTGACGGTACTCGGGTTGGTCTTCTCATTTCAGGGAATTATCAAATTTTGATGAGATATGGTTCCATTTCTTAGTTTTCTATACATGTAAAAGAAGCTAGGAGATGTTTTTGATATAAATTGAGGTTGTGCAGATAAAGATACTGATTTTAGCATTGTGTTCTTCCGATGAGATTGGAAATTATAGTTATCCCACCAAGCAGCAATTGTTTTACGGATGACAAAGAGAGGTCGTGAGGCACATGGAGAAGAAAAGATGAACTAAGGCTTCTTAGTGTCTATGGATGTAGTTTGGTATGACCATAATATGATACATTAGGCTGTAATACAATGGATCAACTCCTCAAAAAAAAAAAGATCAATACAAGGTATTTTGAGGATCATAATACACGGATGTATCAACTGTAACTGTGCCAACAAAAGGAACCAAACACTTAAATTTTAACAGAACCTAATATGAAGTGCAATCGACCTACCACACATTGGCTGTTAATAATTTCCCTAGCATAGTCCTTAATTTTACCAATTCCCTGTCAAACACTTAAGCATAGGCTTTCTCTATTATGGCACAAGCATGTTCTTGTAGCTGTTTTGGCGTTGAACTGTAGTTCTCTTAATCGTTTGAGACCTCTTTTCTACCTCCTCAGTTGTTGGGTGTATTCTATCTGATCACATAACCTTATAAAAAAATTGTATTGTTGCTACGGACTTTTGCTGACTAGGTGCTTAATTATGCACTTATTAACCTTGTATCTTACATCATCGTGTTCTCTAAATCAACATCTCAAGTTGCAAAGAGGTTAGCATAGACTACCTTATGACAAGTGGTATGCTTCATCAGTGGCGGATCCAAGATTTGAAGTTTATGGGTTCCTACAACGATCTCAAGTAAAAAACTGGGTTCACAGTGAAATATTTGTAGATATTTTAATGAAATTTTTAATACATATACAAGGTTTGGGCAAAAGTTAATGGGTTCCCTGGAACCCGCATCTTAGCCTCTAGATTCGCCACTGGTTTCATGACCATCTGCACTAGCAGCCCCAGCTGCTACGTAACTTTTCTGCATAGCATCTAGTAGATAATCTTTTAACTCTTTCATTTTCAAGTGCTTTATACTTTTGATTGGAGAGACTTTGACGATCGCTGAGCATTAAGGATAATTTGCCTCTAAAATACTTTTCTGTTTCTAGTTATAGTTTACTATGCATGCTTAACTATGCATTTATCTGGACAAGTGTGATTTGACTCCTTACAGAGATGTTATGTGAATTTCATGTTTAAAAGTCTTTGGTATCTTTGCAGGGGTCAGATGATTTGTTCTGGTAGCTTTCACCCTGATAATGTTATGCGTCAGGAACATCTTTTCAAGGCTAACAAGAAGGCGTATTACATGGAATTACAAATTTACCATAATAAGTATGCACTTTTCCTGACTGTCCTTTTTTAACCTTATTTTCAAAACATTTTGCTGTTTGCGTTATATTTTACTTCTCGTGGCAGTATGATTGAGAAGTTGCAGTTATGGAAGGAAAATGTGGAGAGCTGTAAAGACTCTGAGGAAGAATTGGTGGAGAGAATATTGAGGCGAGTTCTCATTCATTTTCTTATATCATAGGTTTCTTTAGGATCTTAAAAAAGCAACTAGAAAATTTGCTTCCCAGCAATAATGAAGTAAAAGAAAAGAAGGGAGTGAGACTTTTTTATGCATATATTTATTTGAATGGGAAATGGAAGTTAAAAAAGAGAAGAGAATTAACTTAAGATTGCAGAATATTTTATTGATCGCATTTTGAGTTTTGCTAAATTTTTTTTTTGAAGTTTCCACCTTCAATGCGGTAAACGCGTAATGTTATCCACACATCGGCTTGAATTGTGCCACTAATTTTGTGAAAAACATCATGTGTTCTCTTGGGTTTCTTTATGTCTTGCCTTCTCCTCTGTCTCCACTGTAAACTGAATATGTGTTTCCCACTGTCGACTATGTCTTAAAATAATTCCATTTCCAAACCATACAGAGTTTGGTCAAGTGAAACTGAAGATTAAAAGCTCAGGTTCAAAAAATTTCACAAATGTTTGTGTGAAAAATCCTCAAGAAGAAAAGAACTGAGTAGAGCGTAGTTTATAATTATTTTTTCTGTCAAATGATTTCATTATTTACCTCGTAAGAAAAGTCTAATGATTTCATTATTTACCTCGTAACAAAAGTCGAATGAATTTATTGCCAATAGAGCATAAAATGCTTTAAATTGATGAAAAAGTTTGAAATTTTTTTTTTATAAATAACTTGGCTATAACGTCTTAAAACTTGTGTCTGCCCATATCTTTCTTATTTACCAAACGCTAGGAATACTTTAGGAATTTAGACAGTGTTTAGTTGGTGAGAATTCATCTCTTTTCTTCTTTCTTTTCACACTAAAAAGTCGATTCACTATTGGTTTGCAAAGGAAATTTCCGGGTTAGGAGCCAAACCACTTCATTGATAAATCTGAAGACTTCTTTTCCTCTTTTTTCCATGTCGTTTTCTTGTTGAGCCTGAATTTCATGGAATCTAGTATAACCTTTTTATGACACCTGAATCTTCATCTCGGCATGACAAAGGATAGTCAGAGAGGGTATGCTGTCTTTTGCCTTGAGCACTGTCTTTCTGTATTGATCTCGATACATAAGGAAATTTAAGAAGAAAGAAAGAAGCACATGAAAAGAGATAAAGGATAACTCAGAAGAAATATTGAAATCGTTTTGACAACTGCACTAAGTTATGCCAGAGTAGGAGTTTCATGCAAAGATCCTTTTGGTTCTTTTTTCTTGACTTTGTTGCTCTTGAATTGAGCTTAACCTTTTTGGTTATCAATGAATCTGTTTGAATAAAGTAGATGAAAAGAATTTATTGAATGAACAAAAGAGAAGATACAATAAACTTACACTGTGACTTCTTAAATTTTGGTTGTATGCTCGTGATTGTTAATATGGTAATTGCATCTTTCCCACTATATGGGAGCATGTCAGACGTGCCTTTTTTTTGGTATTTAGAAAGGGCTTCACAGAAGGAACCTATGGCAGTTCACCTGATGGAGCTAAGGTGATTGGAAGGTCCAGGAAAGGAGAAAAGCTAAACAAGCGCAATATCCAACACAGCGATGGCGCCAAATACATGTCTTATATTAAGGTGGCTATGCTTTGGTTGGAACATCTTATGAATCTATTTAAAAATTTCCAATGATCTTGATTTTGTTTGTTTTCTCACCAAAAATTGGAGCTCTCACATGTTGCTGCCATTATTCAGCAAGATGTTAGCCCAGCCATTTTGTCTCTTGAGTTCTTACATAGAATGCTCTTCATTTCAGTCCTTCATGTGTGAAACTCTGTTGGGACTCGTTGATTATGGAATTTTCTCAAGTTCCAATGGCTGATACTCTTTTTCCATCCTTCTTCCCCTCCTTTCTTCATCATATTTCAGGTCAGTCGAGAACACTATCAGCGTGTTAAGAACAGCATGAAGCATAATAGTAATAGCATTCAGCCCAGGTCTCTGAGCAACGTCTTAGGTGATATGGAAAATCTCCATGTACAGCCATTTGAATTTTATGAGGAAGAGGAACGTCAGAAGTTACATGACCACTGGTTAGTGCTGTGGAGCAAAACGTTTCTTCTATTTTATTAATGTTTTCCACATCAGTTCATAGTGTGTGCTTGTACAGGCTGCACCTGGCAAACAGGGATGTCCCTGCTGGTTTTGCAAACTGGATACAGAGACGTTCCCAGGGATTGCAAGTGAGAAGATCATTAGGTCAAGAAATGGAACAGAAACTGAAAGTCCAAATTAAGGTCTATCTTAGGAGTGCATCTTATATATCAAGTTCCCAGAATCTCCTGAATTATCTGACTATTTGTTTTTACTTGGTTTATCAGGGGGAAGAGGAAAAGATCCCCGATGTGATCTTTGCAGAACTAACTGATACTAAAGAAGGAGAAGAGAGAAGGAGCTCTGATGGGATCTGTGCTGAACTAACTGATAATAAAGAAGCAGAAGTTGCACTCTCAATGGAAGTAGAGGTTTATACTTTTAGCTTATCTTCCCTTTGTGTCTGAGGGTCATTGTGGTTTTTATCTCTTCACCTTTTGAGGAGTCAGTTTTGAAGATTATATTCTTCTGAATGGTTTTCTTGTTTTTTCTAATGGAAGTTCCAGATAGTCTATCTTAGTTGTCTAATTGTTAAATTATCTAAGTTTGCTCTAGGTTGATCAGCAAGAGGGCAACGAAATATCTGATGGTTTGATTGAGAAGCAGATGGAAAGCGAGATAGTAAATAATGAGCTTTCTCTACACTCGGAGGTCAGTTATACTATTAAAAACCAAATGTATAGAGGCCAAAAGTCTTCAACTACATTCTTATAATTCGTGTATGTCAAAGGGAAGATGGTCTCCTTGTGTAATTGTTAAATTGTTTAAGTTTGCTCTAGGTTGATCAGCATGAGAGCAACGAAAAATCTGATGGGTTGGTCAAGAAGAAAATGGAATGCGAGATAGTAAATAATGAGCTTTCTCTACAGCCGGAGGTCAGTTATACTAATAGAAAACCAATTTTATGGCGAAAAGTCTTCACCTACATTCTTACAATTCATGTATGTCAAAGGGAAGATGGTCTCCTTGTCTAATTGTTGAATTGTATGAGTTTGCTCTAGGTTGATCAGCATGAGAGCAACAAAAAATCTGATGGGTTGATCGAAAAGCAAATGGAAAGCGAAATAGTAAATACTGAGCTTTTTCTACAGTCGGAGGTCAGTTATACTGATAGAAAACCAATTGTATAGAGGCGAAAAGTCTTCACCTACATTCTTACAATTCATGTATGTCGAAGGGAAGATGGTCTTCTTGTCTAATTTAATCATTTTCCAAGTTTGCTTTAGGTTGATCAGCATGAGGGCAAAGAAAAATGTGATGGGTTGATCAAGAAGCAAATGGAAAGAGAAATAGTAAATGATGAGCTTCCTCTACAGCCAGAGGTCAGTTATACTAATAGAAAAACAATTGAGGCGAAAAGGATTCACCTAAATTCTTACCAACTTTTGTGTTGTCAAAGGGCCCTGTCTCGTTAAATACAAATAAATGAGTGGTAGAATATTCAGTTAAGAGCTTTTAGTTAAACCATAATTTTCCTGAGAAGAAATCTGTTAGTTTTCCTATGTGCTTGATAAGATCCAAATAAAACTCTTTGGGTTATATGATGGTCAGGATCAGGAGGGAGGAGAGTCTGCAAGCTTATGTGATAAACAGACTCCTGATAGCACAACTAACACTGATTATGATGATGAATCTCTCCCTGTCTCACTCAATCAGCATCTTGATCATATTCCACTTGTTGAGAGCAATCAGTTAGACCACTTTAAGCTGGACTCTAAAGAGAACCGTATAATCCCGCAAGCAGATGAAGTTTCTCCAACTCTATCAGAGTATCCTGAGCAAGGGTTGAATAATGTGGATGGTCCTGTTGATCAGGGGAATCCTCTTGCTTCTACCAGTGATGGTTGGCGAGCAGTTAGCATAGCTACTTCTTATGGACGTGCCACTCCTATAAGTCATGAATATCCTTCTGTTGAGGAGTTGTCACTTGGGCATCCTCGAGTTACTGATGAGCCAGCGGCTAGTCTTATTAATCTGGGAGCTGACCCTACAGAAAAGGATACTGGGAGGGAAATGTTGCCCAGAGAACCCAGTGATGTTTCTCTTTTTGGTTCATACCCTCAGAACAGGAATGAAATGTTTCAACCATTTTTTAAAGGTCCAGATGGTTTATCTTACAATCATGAGCATAGACAGCCTCCACTGGTGTACCAACCATCAAGCAATCTGATCGTGGAGCCAGGTCAATATTCTGGTCATTTAAGGGAGCAGCTTCATACGCAGTTACCCTTGGAGCTAAGGCACAAGGGACTGAATGATTTCCTCATGCATCAGAACTTTCAGGAGAATCTATACCCAGATGGAGGTCGATACTCTTTCCCTAGGCAGGAGCAGTTGAATGTTGGCATGCAAGATTGGGCTGTCAATTCTGTTCATGTATCAGCACCGTCTCAAACTCATTTAAGCAGTGGAGACTTATTAAGTCAGAATTGGTTCTCTGGAGAGAATCATGCCCGTGGGGCCTGGTCTACTTTGGAAGGTATTGGTGGTCCATCTCAGAGCATTGGAAGTGTAAACAACTCAGATCAGAGCTTGTACAGTGTTTTATCTGAATGTAACACACTGCATCAGAGTGGCTCTTATGATCTATCAGGATCAAGAGAACGCTTGATCCCTTCAAGGAACTATGGTGAGATGGGTGCGGGAGTTACCACAACGAGCAATGCCTCGCTGCAACCAGCTAAACCCCTTAGTTACATGAGTAGCCAGGAAAGTCCTGGACCTGGAGGCCTAAAACCCAACGGTCTCGGATGGGTAAGCATGTCTAGTCAGAATCCTGGGTTACAGGATTCGATGGGTAAACCATTCTTGAGGTCCTGGAATCCATAGGGATGTTGCGCTGCACAATGATACGTGGCTCCAAGAGTCTGCAGGACAAAAGTTGATGTAAACATGCACACCACAAGATGCAGCCAGATTTTATTGCAATTGTTTTGAGGTGAGGCTGCTGCAAGGCTTTTCTTGATGATGTCAAGCCTCATAGGCCTTTTGTAAATACATACATTAGACAAATCTAATGTCTGTGTAGATACTAGATATATATAGATATAGGGAGATTGGTTTAGTTCTTTAACTAGATATTTAGCTAATATAGTCTTGCTCGTATTTTTCATTTTTTTCTTTGTTGGTTAAATAAGATGTCGCATATTTTGTTCAATGCTTTCCTTTCAGTACAAACTAAATTGTTAGACGACATTACCTACACCTAACTGCAGAAATGAGGTTTTGCGTTACGTACTTTGGGCATTATGTTGGTTTATTTTGAGGCGGAAATTGTACCATCACTACCAGCTTAATGTGGTAACCCTTCATGATTCGCTCATTAGTGTTTTCTCTTGGCTAAATTAAAAATTAACGAGAAGAGAGGGTTGTATATTGTTTTAAAAACATTTTACTTCATTTAGGGTGATTTATGATATGCATATTAATATTCCTCATTCTTACTTTTCTCATGCGTTTGTAATAAATAAAAAAGGAAAACCAAATTAGAATTGAGTAACCCACACCACAACTAAATGAGGGATTGGAAGGAATGTCATGGCCCGTGTCAACTAAAGGCCTACCGAGGCACTGTAGGCTCTTGCAATTTGTGGAGGCTGAAGGGCGCTTCTTCATGACATCATTTACCTCATTTCGTCGGTTGATTGATTCCTACCGTTACACCTTTTTTTTATTCCTTTGTTTTGGTCGCCTTAAATGTCACTTACTACACTTTAAACAAAAACACTGCCCTTGTTTCTGTCTTTGGAATCTTTATGCCCTGGGAAGACGGAATGGAGAAGAAGAAAGAGGTGATCCGTTTGGAGCGCGAGTCTGTTATTCCAGTCCTCAAACCCAGGCTCATCATGGCCCTCGCCGACCTTATAGGTAAAACTTGGATGCTCCCAAACAACCGGCTACTCTTTTTTCCCTCTCTATTTTGTGGTCGATCAGTTGTCTGAAACAATTTTTCTCCTCTAATTTTAATGGGATAATATCTCTGATATTTTCAGTTTCTGTGGAAAAAACTACCAAATTTGACTAGCACAACTCTGCTATAAACCGAGGAGACTCTTAAAGCAAACAATAGTACTTCTTATACTAGACCATAGAAAATGGCAGTTTAAGGAAACAATGCTTCTTTCTCCAAGAGGAGATCTTTGGAGCAAATAATACAACTTACTACGCTACACTCTATAGGCAACGGCAGTCTACTTTTTTTGTCTTTCTACTGAATGTCAAGCAATTATTGCGTGCCAAGGATTTAAACCTAAAATGTTACTAACTTTTACACGATCTCATAGTTTTGGTGACGTCTGAGTTTTAGCTTTCTTCATGTAAACAGCAACCCCCTTAATGGTAGTCAACGTTTTTTAATTTTGCAAAATTTAATGCCTCTCTAATTGTATTGTGACAAAGCAGCAATTTGACCTTGATTATTTTCCCAGATTAATTAAATTATTTTCCAAGGTTTACCATCTGACCTATCTCAATTGCGAGTTTCATCATTAAATACTTTCTTAGAGTAAGTCACTTTCACTCAATTCAGAAGTTCACAATCTCTTGAATTTAAGAAATTAGATGCTTAATAGAGATTTCATTTTTGCAACTCCACCTTGATTCATAACTAGTTGGAGTTGGTTATGTGAATTCTCATTATCATTCTGCTCCATTGGCTTGTTTCATTCCACTACTCAATAAATTGTCTTTTAGGACAAATAAGCATTTCTCTATAACTGGGAATTGTCTAAATCTTACACTTCTCCTACACGGTCACTCGAGCATATAAACTCTAACCGAAATATGGAAATAGAAAGGCTTCCATCTTTTCATCAAGTCTTCATGGATTTCAAGAAATTGTAAGCTTTTGAAACGACTTCTCTCTATGTAATTTTTTGGATAGATAAATAACAGTAATACTCACAGTAAAAACAAAGCAGTAAATTAGTGCTGGACATTTCAAAAGGAGGGGAAACCCCAGTTCAAAAGAAGGGGGGACCATGTACAGCTTTCATGTGAATTTTACGGAGACACTTGATGGTCATGGATCAAAATCCCCAAAAGGTTTCAAAACCTTCCTTCATTGATAAGGTTTGACGTGTTATATGTTTAGAATTTTTAACAGAAACAAGTTTTTCCTTCTGGATACACGTAAATCATGTCTGCGTCTTGGCAGCTCATTTCCACTCTTTTCTTTTTCTTTCAAAAAATCTACTTTTCTTGAAACTGTAAAATGCTGCATGAATCTCTGTGCTTCGAGTCTCTTTAGTGCTTTTTATGATTGGTTATTTAAGTAAAAGTCTTTTTTGAGGTTCTAATGACCCGACCTTCCTCCTTGCCCAGAACATAGTTCTGACCGGGCTGAATTTCTGAAGCTTTGCAAGAGAGTTGAGTACACAATTCATGCTTGGTATCTTCTACAATTTGAGGATCTCATGGTAATATAATCTTATGCTACTTTTTATTTGATCAGACATGCTTTCTCATCAGTTTGCTGCAAATGAACATAATATGCTGATGTTGATATTGTGTTTTGATCAATAATTCTTGTCTGATTGCAGCAATTATACTCTTTGTTTGATCCTGTGAACGGGGCTAAAAAATTGGAACAGCAGAAGTTATCTCCAGAAGAGATTGACATTCTTGAACAGAATTTCTTGACATATTTGTTTCAGGTAGAAAAACTGCAGCTTCATCTAAAGTTTGTTTTCCTCTGGTACCTGAACCAGCTATATGGGCTGTTTAGATTCATTTTATAACATGCAAGCCCCAGTTGCCTACTCAGCGTGCTTAATAAAAAAATATGTATAACATGCAAGCCCAAGTTGCCTACTCGGTATACTTGAGAGCTAGAGACTTGAGTTTCATCCCTTGGCCAAGTTGCTTACTCAAGTCGACTGATCTAAAAAGTTTAAATAAGAGAACGTCGGAAATGTGGAAGGCGGTGAAGCCTTCATCTCAAGAACACACCACTAGCTCTGACAGTAGGGCAAGTACGTCGCCCATCTCATTCTTTCTGACACTCCAGCCGCATTTGCCCAAGTGGACTTTGAGCACCCGTGTTGGACCTTTCAGTAACACCATCAGCTGCTATATTCTATTGTATCCGCAGATCTTTAGTCAGGATATTGGTGTTCCAGTTTCAATTTAATAAAAAATCCAATCTCATATGTGTCTTCTGTGTGTGCATATTTATAGTCTGCAGTTGCTTATATGAAGATATCTCTCTCTTTATATTTGTGTATGTGTGTATCCATGGCTCCACAATTTACCCGAAAAAAAGAAGATAGTTAGAATACTTTCGATCTATGACCCTTTTATGTGGGCCCTGACATTTATGTACCTTCAAATGAAAATCCCAGCGGAGGTGAAAACATGCTATTCTCTCCTCCCTGAGCCTAGGAAATAAAAATATAACAAAAGATAGAATCCTGCATCAGTTATTAAGTGTAACATCCACTGAAATGGAAGAAAATTCTATTGGATTAATTTGAGAGTAAAAATTATTCCTTCCGTCCCATTTTATGTGATGTTGTTTAGCTGTTCACAAAATTTAAGAAAGAAAGAAAGCTTTTGGAACTTGTGGTCTAAACAAGTCATAGATATTTTTTGTGGCTATAGATTATCTTATTAAGGGTAAAATGAAAATTTTAATTTTTTTTAATTATTAAATATAATAACAACAACAACAAACCCAGTGTGTTCCCATGAATGAGGTCTGGGGAGGATAGTGTGTACGCATACCTTATCCCTAACTTATAAAGATAGAGAGGTTGTTTCCGATAGATCGTCGCCTCAAGGAACAATGGAGATAAAGCAACAAGTAGCAAACAATAGTAACAACATTATATTAAGGTAACAGGCGCGTATGACATAGCATGTAATAGCAAAGAACCATGAAAAATATAATACAAAAATAATTCTAGTACTACTGGTAAGTCTAGGAGGAACACACTACTATCTGTCAACCTACAATCCTAATCCTCGACTTCCACACCTTTCTATCGTGGGTCATATCCTCGGTAAGCTGGAGCAATGACATGTCCTGCTTAACTACCTCGCCCCAATGCTTCTTAGGTCTGCCCCTTCCCTTCCTCAGGAAGACCTGCAATGGACAACCATCTCAGCCTCGACTTCCGCAACTTGTCCTCCACAGGTAACACTCCTACCTTGTACCTAATTACTTCATTCCCGATCGTATCCTTCCTGGTATGACCACACATCTATCTCAACATCTTCATTTCAGCTACTTTCATCTTGTGGACATGGGACTTCTTGACTGGCCAGCACTCAGCCAACATAGCCGGTCTAACTACCACTCTGTAAAACTTGCCCTCAGGTCCAGGTGGCACACTCTTATCACACAAAACCCTCCGAGGCGAGCCTCCATCTCATCCACCCCGCTCCAATAAATCCTTAGACTCTAGCATCTGTCTCCAGACTTCCAACTTAGCGTTAACTCCGTCACGCGTCTCATCAATCAGGACTACGTCATCATCGAATAGCATTCACCATGGAACCTCCCCTTGTTTGTGTCGTGTCAGCACCTCTAATGCTAAGGCAAACAAAAACGGGCTAAGAGCCTATCCCTGATGCAACCCCATCTCCACTCGGAAATGATCCGAGTCTCCTTCCGCAGTTTTCACCCGAGTTTTCACCCGAGTCTTCGCTAGCCTCCATGCATCTCCATAGGACCTCTCTCTCGGGACTTTATCATAGGCCTTCTTTTTTTTGATAAGGTAAATTGTTTAATCAAAAAGGAGAAAACTCCCGTATACAAGAAGTCTAAAGTAGAGAATTTACATCGGAACATGATTCTGTACAACTGACGCCCAATCTTCTATACAAGTAGGGGCTATATGAGTGCACCAAAAAGCGATCAAAGATAA
>ML434569.1:0-10755 GCA_005239525.1 Nicotiana knightiana | reverse complement strand
GAGAATTTCAAGTGTTGGAACTAGGTTCTGAGCTTATTATATGGATGAAAGAAGAAATCTTCAAATTTGATCAAGCTAATGTGCTCAGCTGAGTTGTGGTAGCGCGGGCAGGTGCTCGATGTGTTAAACAGTGACTTCGGATAACTCCAGAGCAAATCTTGGCACGTTCGAGGATGAACGTCGGTTTAAGTGGGGGAGAATGTAACAACCCGACCGGTCGTTTTGAGCTCTAGCACGTCGTTCAGCCGTTTGAAGTCGTGAGCAGCTCCATTTCAAGTATTATGACTTGTAGGTGTGGTCGGAATTGAATTTCGGGAAGTTTAGAGTTGATTTGGAAAGAAAATTCTCATTTCAGAAGCCTTAAGTTGGAAGAATCAACTAAGATTGGAATCTTGAGTAAACGACCTCCGAATCAGGATTTGAAGGTTCCTATAGGTTCGTATGATGATTTCAAACTTGGGCGTATGTCCGTATCAGGTTTTGGATAACCCGGGAGCGTTTCGACGCATATTGTGGAAGTCAGCATTTTTGAAGAAATTTCCTTAGTTTGGCCTGAAGCGCATTTCAGTGATGTTGATGTCCGTTTAGGATTCCGAGTCTGTGAATAGATTCGTATGGTGATTCTGGAATTGGGAGCGCGGTCGGAAGTGAATTTGGATGTCCGTAGGTCATTTTGGAATCATTTGGCTAAAGATAGAAATTTGAAGGTTTTTGAGAAATCTGACCGGAAGTAGAAATTTTAATATCAAGGTCAGAATGCGATTCCGGAAGTTAGAGCAGGTCCACAATGTCGAATATGACTTGTGTGCAAAATTTGAGGTCAATCAGACGTGATTTGATAGGTTTCGGCATCGGATGCAGAAGTTTGAAATTTCAAACTTTATAAAGTTGGGTTTTGGGTGCGATTCGTGGTTTCGATGTTGTTTGATAAGATTGGAGGCCTCGATCAAGTCCGCATTATGTTTTGAAACAGGTTGGTATAATTGGACGGGGTCCCGGGGGCCCCGAGTGGATTCCGGGTGGTTAACGGATCAAGTTTGGGAGTTTGAAGAAGGCTGAGGTTGCTGTCATCTGGTGTGACCGCACCTGCGAGGATTTGGCCGCAGGTGCGGCTATGGCACCGCAGGTAAGAAGGATGGATGGTCTAGCTGGGAGCGCAGGTGCGATGGCATTTCCACACCTGCGAAGACACAGATGTGGACAAAGGACACATGTGCGATTTTGGGCTGGAGTTGAGGAAGCCGCAGGTGCGAGAGATTGGCCGCACCTGCGGGAGAGCAGGTGCGGTGGTAGGACCGCAGGTGCGGAATCGAGGCTGGGCAGAATGTTTTTTTTTAACCGTGAATTGTTGGCCATTTCTTCATTTCTGCTTTGGCTTAGGCGATCTTGGAAGGCTTCAAAGAGAGGATTTCCTCATGCAATGTCTAGGTAAGTAAATTCCTCCTGTTTTTAAGTTAAATACAAGATTATATGCATGAATTAGTCATGAAAATTGGTAGGAAATTCGGAAAATCTTAAAGGAACCTAGAATATGGAAATTGGATTTTTAGCCACGAATTGAGTATGAATATTTGAGTAAGTAAAGCTATGGGTAGAATGTATCTTCGAGAAATATCGGATTCAGGGCACGTGGGCCGGCATTTTGGTCATTTCACCGAGCGGAGTCGGGCCACTATATAATTTGGAATTTGTCGCAAATATTAGAGTATATTTTCATTGATTTGTCGTTGTTTGGATAGTTTCGGAGCATTGTGCGACGTATGGAGTCATCGGAAGGGCTTGGATGCCGGTTATGGAATTTCGGAGCGAGGTAAGTCTCCTTTCTAACTTCGTGAGGGGGAATCGTACCCCTAGGTGAACTAATTAAGTATGTGTTACTATCTGCGGGGACTACGTACGCGCAAGGTGACGGGAGTCCGTGCGTAACTACTATTATGCCATGTCCGGGTAGCCTAGGACCCACTAGCATGCCTTACCTGTTGTACCTGTGATCTTGTCTGTAGTATTAGACTGCTAATATAATCGAAAATGCTAATTGAATGACTAAGGAAGATTAGAGTTTATTTTCTAAATCATCTAAAAAGAGAATTGATTTCCTTCGCGGGCAATTGTATTTCCGAATAAGGTTGTATTATTAAACATTATAAAAATATGGCAAGTGAATTTTAAAAAGGATTTAAACACTATTTTATGATTTTCAAAAGAGAAATCTATCATTTACTTGAGTATTTGTTTTCCCGACGTATTCGGGGTAGACTGTTGATTGTGCCTGACTGCATGTGACCGCTTCGCAATTTACATACCGCGAGCGGAGAGTTATTTCGCCCACTCTCATGGGAGCGGGTCGTATGCCACAGCGGATTTAATATGCACTTTAAACGACCCTCGGCAGTGCATAGACATGATTATTATATTGACAGGTGCACTTATGGGACGGGCCGTTCGATCCTCGGCAGTGCACATATATGAATATTATATTGAGAGATGCACTTTTGGTATGGGCCGTTCGATCCTCGGCAGTACATAGACATGAGTATTATATTGAGAGATGCACTTTTGGTACGGGCCGTTCGATCCTCGGCAGTGCATGGACATGAGTATTTTAGTGAGAGGTGCACTTTTGGTACGGATCGTTCGATCCTCGGCAGTGCACAGAGTTGATTATTATGACGGCTCAGGCCGGTTGTCCCTATCCCGTATGCGCATGCTAACTTGTTAAATGTTTTTCATGAATTTTTTTTTAAAGAAAGTGGCAAGATATTTGGGGGAAAATAAAGAGGAAATTGTTTATTTAAAATATTTGGGGGAAAATAAGGAAGTGGTACCTGTTTGTTTATTCCCAGATTTTACTTGGATTTCAGTGTCTTATATATATTGTTGCTTTACTACCTTTACCTGCCTACCGTGTTCATCTTATGTTGTTAATTAATTTGCTGGCCTTTAGTGAGCGTCTAATTCGACCTCTCGCCACTACCTCTCTGAGGTTAGGCGGGGGACTTACTGAGTACACGTTGTTTTTGTACTCATGTTATACTTGCTGTGTATTTTATTGCACATGTACTTTATAGCAATGTGGAGGATTCAGAGACTTAGGCGAGCTGCATCATCCGGAGGCGATCCGCAGCTGACAGAGCCTCTCTCGTACTGTATTTATTACATTATTTTAAATTTTCTTGTCCAATTTGTACTTCGGACAGGTTTTGTAATGATTGTATAAATTCTTAGAAATTGTTCATGTGCTTGTGACATCGGGCTCTGGGATGTGTTGGGATATATCTGCTAAAGTGTAATATTTAAATTATTGTTTTACTTGACAGATTTTATTTAGCTAACATGTAATAAAGTGAAAGAAAATGATTTTTCATAAATGATAAACAGAAATTTATTTTGATTAATCAATGATTGGCTTGCCTGACACTGATGTCCGACGCCATCACGACTTTATGGATTTTGGGTCGTAACATCTAACTAACTTTAACGACCTATTGAATTATATTCTAAACTTGAAATTCTGAATTAAAAGGTAAGCTACTAGGATTTTATATATATATATAATGACGGAAGAATTTATAATAAAATATAATATTAATATACTAGAATACCATTATCATCTATACACTATTATAAATATCCTCATCATCATACTGTGTGTATATACATTTATATAAATTACATACTATTTGTAATACCATGTGTAATTGCATGGCTATAATTTTGGGGTGAAAGTACGTCAGCAACTTATCACATCAGATAAAAAAATAGGGAATAATATGTTTAATAGTAGTGTTTTATGGAAGAATATTTTGTAATTGATATATTTAATAGAGTTTTTTATGGGAAAAAGGAATCTTGGTTGGAATTTGATCGTGCCCAGTTAAGATTCTATTATGGAATGTAAAATTTTATGTGCTATGTTTGTTAATTGATTGATGCTACTAGAATTTTGTAAAAAAAAATAAATAAATCTTGCCCAATTATGTTTTTTATGGAATCTTACATAAATATCCCAAATAAGACCCAACTTACCAACCTCTAGACATTAATCATAGACTTACCAAATAAATGAGATTTTTTCTCTCCGAAAATCAAACGCAAAGATCTCTTTTCATATTTTAAAGCGTGATTAGCAACATCAGGAAATTTCATGAATCAGGTAGCAAATAAGGTGATGATAAAAACTATATATATAAAAGTTTCCAAAAATCTAAGCAAAAGATGGCATTTTTCAATAGGTATAGTTGAAATTCATTATATACATACAGATGTGTTAATATATAAAATTTGAGAAAGATTGGAGGTGATTTGGACTGATTTGGTATCAAAATTCATCGTTAAAATCAAGTTCAAAAAATTCTTTTGCGACACATGTATCAAACATGTATCACGCATATATCTCAAACACATGTATACATGGATATAAATGTGATACACATTTAATACAAATATAATACACAATTGATACACAATGTGATACACATATCATTATTTTTCATGTTCATCTTCAACTTCGAATTTTCAATTCAAACCACCTCAAAACTCCACCAAATCATCCCAAACTGAGATTCAAGCTCGTTAATATGTACTCAATCTATTCTAATAACATCCACTCATAAGAAAAAAAAATTGACCTTTTTTTTCTACAAATAGCTAATTGGCTAATATTAAGAATATTTTATGAATTGACCAATTTTTGTAATAAGCTACTTATACATGGACATAATTGGTAGTTTCTCAATTATTTGGCCAGACAACTTATTTGCAGAATGCTAGTATTGGGATTTTTACCTATCTATATTATATATATAACTTATTTACAGTCAAGTTTTAACTTAATTACATGGTCATACACAATTTACCAATTATATACAAACTAGTTTTAAATGAGTCTTCCTTGTTTGTAGCCCATTAATTTAGTAAATCCCTCAATCACAGTACTTTTTTCCTCTTTCTCTCTTTAAAATCGACCCTCTTTCTACAACGATTCTACACAATGTTTATTCTAAAGCTTATAATTTTCTCTAACAATGGCTAAGAAAGGGATTGATCACACTCAACTATGCCTTATAAAAAGGACTAAGCGGTCGTTGTCAATATATTCCGGGTTTTAAGCCTAGAGTCGAATCCCACAGGGAATTAACCTACCAATTACAAGTATCAGACTCACTCAATTCCAGTAATCAACTTTCAAGATATTTTAGATAACAATTGGTTATTTTTCTACTAACTATTACTTAATAAAATTATATTAACTAGAGCTAACTAAAAATGGGTTGTAAACAATAATGAGAATGATCTAAGGTTATGATTTCTCCTATTGATGGAATCCCTTCCTACTATGTTTCATATAAATTTGCCTAATTGTCTCTATCGATCATGAGCACTCTTAGTACCGTAAATCTCTCCCGAGTAATTACGACAATTTATTAGACATACTCTCCCGAGTTACGCTAGCTGGCTTTTATTACAGCTCACTTAGATTGCACCCAAGGTTTCGTTATCCCTAATCCCACCTTTAAACCCTTGGTTATTGATTACTCACATATGTTGGGAGTGATGTTGTTCAACAACTACCTAAATATGCACTCTCTCCCGAGTAATACATACTAAATAGGTATAGCTAATTGAGGATCCTTTCAATTAACTACAACACGAACGTAGTTGAACAAATAGAGATTAAACTTGGCAAATCTATATTAACATAGCAAGAATTTCATCCTTCAATAGGCTCCATCAAAACCTTAGACTAAATATTTAGCTATTCATGATAAAACTAAATAAAGCCATAAATTAATTCATGATTCAGAAAATAATGATAAAAGGAAGAAGAATGAAAAACTCTAATGGTGTCTTGATCTTCTCACACTTGTTCGTGCATCCAATTGTGTCTAAAAACAAGCTTAACCTTTACTTGGGCGAGTTTGTTGAGTTTATATAGGGTTAGGATAAGTTGCCCACCTTTTACACTTTAGCCCTTGGACTCTCTTGTCCTTCTCCAATCGACCACGGTCGCGGGCCAACCGCAGTCCGATCGTGGTCATTTTAAACAATTCTGTTTTGCGTCTTTTTTCACCTCGTTCCAGCCGCGGTCGCGGTGGAATTTTGCCCAGTTTTTCTTCGCTTTTTTTCTTGCTCGTTTTCATCCGGGCGCTTCTCGATTGGCCTTGTATCTACATATTCGACCCTAAAACACTCTATGTCATCCTCCTACCTCAGAGTAGCTCCTGCAAAGCATAAAAATCACAATTAGAGCATTTTGTTATCATTTGGAACTTAAAATATCAATAAAGTATGGTTAACTTAGAGTATAAATAGCATGTACATCGCATAATATAGGCTACTATCAACACCCCATACTTAAACCGTTTCTAGTCCTCAAGCAACCAAACCACACTCTATAGGCCTAATCATATCTGGGTAACTTCCCTACTCCTCGCACCAAGAACAATTCACACCGGTGGACTACCTCAACGTAACATCCACACCTCAAGAGTGGACTCTTTCTCTAGCCACGCAATGTCCCTAACCGGCTTTTCTACTCTCAGTCGGAGGTCCAGACTTACCTTCCTTTCACGAGTCAAGTGCCTACTCACCACAAAGACACTTAAGTCATAGTTATTATAATTCACACACTGAGGACTTCAAACAAGATTTCACTCACCCTCAGAAAGAAATTCTCATGCCACATAAAACGCACCATAGTCTTGCCCTTAGTGTAATACTCAACTAATCGAGCTCCTTTGATCTAAAATCAAGTAGGACTTTATTTGGTTGTAATATAGGCTGCGGGACAAGTAGGATATATGAATATAAGAGTGGCTACACCTCCCTAAGCTCTTTAATACATTATTTCACATTTAAGCCCATACTTTTGTCAAACCATTATTCCACCTTTTCATCATTGTGTTATACCTCTTATTTCTTTAAGCACACTTTTTCAAAAGCCACCACCATTTAAGACTTATATTTTTTATTTTTTTTTCAGTTCTGGTGGCTTCTAGTATTAATTATCACACCGTGAACCTTTATCCATATTCTCTTAATTCCACTCAAAATCCAACCACCCACCCCACACTTTAACTTTTCCATGTTCATCACAATTCAAGTGCTTCTAGGAGGTGATAGGGTTCAAAGATAGTCAATTCAAAAATTGGTTAGGTTTGTAATGTGGTTGCCAAAGAAAACAAGATTACAGGCTCAAAGGGGTTAACTATGGTATATACAATCAGGTGGGTAGAAACATATATAAATAGGTTCAACAAAGAAACACCTATATCACTTTTTAGACCAATTAAGGCTACCATTTTGCTTTGTACACACACAGGGCAAGTTCTAGGCATTGAATGTTAGCACAGAATACACAACGTCTCACTCACACATGGCACATGACTCAGTTCAGTTCGGATCGTCAGACACTCTGCTCAAGGTACTTAAGCCAGATGAAGAACACACAATTTAAGGCTTTCTTGCTAGAATCCACTAATAAGCCTAAGTGTCACGCTAAGGCAATCTATATTCAAGGTACTACGAAGTTAAGGGATCCTATTTCTATTATTTGCTCGCCCAAAAATTCCTAAACTAACAAGAAAAAAATAACTACACCGGGTTCAAATGGAAACCCTTGGAAAAGAACAGTGGTTTAAAGAAAAACCAAGGGGGAGTTGATACACTACCTAACAAAATAAAATCTTTTTGGTTTTTGTTTTTCGACTTAAGCCCCTCAAGAGACCCGTCGAGAGGTGTTCGTCTTCGGGCCAAGTCGAAGTTAATTAACATCAAACCAAAATACCAAACAAACAAAAATACCAAACAATCTATACAAGTGTACAACAACAACAACCATCCCCCACCCGACACTTAAATATTTGGCATGTCCCCATGTCAAAGAAATTAAAGCAAAGTAAAGGTAAGGGGACTTCCCTGGTGCTCAGTCCTGATCGGAGATGGTGCCAGGATCGAGGTGACATACTCGTCCTAGCGCTCTTAGCCAGCCCATGATTTTCTTTTCTGACCTAGAACTTTGAGTATCCAAAGTGTCAACTCGAGCACCGAGGTCATCAACCGAAGTGCGTAAGCCAGCCATATCCTGCTCCAAGTCTGCCATCCGAGTACTCCGGTGGGCCTGAGATGGGCCTGCCTCATCAGCAACCTGCACTGGTGGGGCGGAGGCACGCATAGACCCCTCATCATCATCATCATCGGCATCATTATCATCATCATCCTCCCCAGCCTGCTCTTTTCCAACTGTGATTTTGCTAGCCCTGAATGGGGATTTTAATGGCAACTTCCCATTTACTATGGGATTTTCAAGAACTCGTGAAGCACGACACAGCCTGGTGACCAGGGAATGGAAGTAGAACCCTTTACTTGTCTCCGTGGAGTAAATGAACATTTCATCCTGAATGAGCCGGGCCACATCAAAATTGTGGTGGTTTACAAAATACCAAATTGTCGTTGCTCTTGGCGCATTAACATCCGTAGGATTGATGGATGGCAGCAAACGGCTGTTGATAATCGTGAGCCAACATTTAGCTTCCCAATTGAGAGACTGGGAGTTCAGCATCATTCTCGACTTTATCCATATTGGATCCCGTCCAGCCACACAAATTATTTGAACAATTAGGTTCCACGTGACAGGCGGCCTCTGATAATCTTGGTAATAGTCTATCTCTCCAGTGAAGACCCGCAACCTGTACACTCGATGGATGGCCTCAAGAGACGCGTTCACCGGGGTGTTCCATACCGTGACAACCCTATCTACATGGTACGGGAAATTAGCATAGAATTCCCCGTCAATGTGTACTTTAGGCACCGGCTTCTTGAATGTCTTTGCAATAAACCTATCTTGAGCCGCTTTGGAGACAAACCGAGTGCTGTCAAACTGGCTCGAACTAGCCTGAGCTCGAGCTCTGGATGAACCTCCTGGCCCACTGGCGGAGGAACCCGTGGCAGTCTCTTCCTTGATTGATGCATTTTACCTAACAAAACAAGGGCTACTATTAGTGAGGGTTTGGGTTGTGTGAACCCCGGGTGGTTACTAAGACTTCACCACCACCATGGTCACATGAACAATTACAGCTTAATGAGGCAATTTCACAAGCACCTAGTGTGCATGGAACTATGATTTCATACAATTAGCCCATGGAAGTACAAACCCTCCCCCCAATCAACCACAATCACTACACATACTCCACCCCACCACAATCAACTTCAACACAACACAATCATGCTCTTTTCTACCATATTCTACACATTACCAACTAAAAAGAAACCAAAAATTTTACTCTAAATACTACAACACTTCTATAATTACAATTGCAAAAGAGAAAGAAGCATGACATACCTGAGACTTGTAGAGTTGAGAGAGGGGGGAATGGAGAAATTTGGAGTGGAAGGGAGATGGGGGATGAGGGGAACTAGAAGTGAGAGAGATGAAGAAGAGAGGAGTTGTGTTGTGAGTGAGAGAAGGAAGAAAAGATGCGTGGGGTGAAGATTAGGGTNGGGGGGGGGGGGGGGGGGGTAGGGGTAGATTTAGTTTTAATTGGTTTAGAAGAGGAAATGAAAAGAGAAAATAAAATAGAATAAAAAATTTACAACTTATTTGGCGACGGGCAGAAGCACAACATTCCACTGCGCCCGGTTCGCGTTCGCACCGGGGTTGCGGTGAAAAAGAAAAGAGAAACAGTGGATTCGTCAATCACCGCGCCTGGTCCGCATCCGGACTGCGACTGCGGTGATCAAAAATAGAATGTTCATGATCTGTTGCGCCCAGGCCGCGGTCGCGGTCACGGGTTTCCGGAATTTTGTATTTTTATTTTTTCTCATTTTCACCTTTCCGGAGTTGGTTCTTAACCCCGACTTTTACCAATATGCACCAATCTTTCCTAGTACACTAATAAATGGGTTAGTATCATACACATCAAGTACAACAACAAAACAAAAAGAGAAACAAAAGAAAACATGGGTTGCCTCCCACGAAGCGCTTGATTTAACGTTGCGGCACGACGCAGATGAGCGCATTTAAGGTTCGCTCGACCTCTGGGGCTCAGTATGGATCACTAACACTTCCTTTACTTCATCCATGCCCACATATGGTTTCAATCTATGCCCACTGACACTAAATATGCAAGAGTCTTTCTCTGAGGAAATCTCTATAGCACCTGAAGGGAGCACTTCAACCACACGAAATGGTCTAGACCATCGTGACTTGAGTTTACCCGGAAATAGCCTTAATCTTGAATTGTAAAGCAACACCATATCTCCGGGTTTGAAATTTCGCTCAATAATTTTCTTGTCATGCAACCTCTTCATTCTTTCTTTGTATAACCTGGTGCTCTCAAAAGCAAGATGTCGGAACTCATCCAGCTCATGCAATTTCGTGATTCTATTCGTCCCCGCAGCTTCTATGTCTAGATTCAATTGTGTCAGTGCCTACCAAGCTCTATGTTCCAACTCCACTGGCAAGTGACAGGCCTTTCCAAACACCAACTTGTATGGAGACATGCCAATTGGTGTTTTGAAAGCAGTTCTGTAGGCCCAGAGTGCATCATCTAACTTTTTCGCGCAATCTGTTCTTGTGGCATTCACAGTTTTGGTCAACACACTCTTTATCTATATATTTGACACTTCAACCTGACCACTGGTCTGAGGATGGTATGGATTTGCCACATTGTGGCGTACATCTTACTTCTCCAACAATTTCTCGAAGGCTCTATTGCAGAAATGAGTGCCTCCATCACTGATTATGGCCCTCGGGGT
>ML434568.1:49232-75721 GCA_005239525.1 Nicotiana knightiana | reverse complement strand
TAAACATATAAATAGACCCAAAAACATCACATTGAAGGACTTTTGACAGGGGGATTCGACAGATGACTCTTGACGAGGATTCTACTTAGTTTTTCTTCTCTTCTCTTCTTTTAGTTTTATAGTTCATTAGTTCTAGAGTATTGGGTGTTACATGAACGTTGTAGTTGAAGCTTGAATTATTCTTATTGTTTATCTTAATTGGTTTGTTTATTCAATCTTGTGCTTAATTATTCAATTGCTTGATCATAATTGACTACTATCTACGAATCTAGGGTTGAACTCGGGAGAGGGAATTCTAGATTGCATATAAGATTGGGTAGAGCAAGATCTTAACCCTTCAGGGGAGCGGATTTGCGGTTAGGATAGGAATATACCTAATCGCCTTGCTTGGTTATTATACGGGAATTATTAATGCGTTCTTGTTAATCCTGATTCCATAGGAATATAGGCATTAGGTTAGCTTGAATAGGCGAGTTGTACTTCGGGAGAAGGCTACGAGCAATATTAACCTCGTCAATCAATAAACCTGATTAGAAGATTTAGGTCGAAAACTCAACGTGATTGTTTAACAACCCATAACTCTAGAATATCAATTTACCTTGAATTCATCTTTAAGTTAGTTGTCTATTTAATCTTTTGATTTACTATTTTAGATTAATTCTAGTTAAATATTTGTTTGAGTTTAGTTTAGTGGATAGTTAATCACAAGTCCCTGTGGGTACGATATCTGGACTTAAAATCCTATATTACTTGTCGACCACGTACACTTGCGTGTGCATTGGGAAATCAACCAACAATAATCCAACTAGGTTAGAGTCGAATCCCATATAGAATAGGTGTGAAAAGATTAATTGAGTAGTGTGAAACTTGACTTAAATCGTAATTCTATTCTGTTAGCTAAAAAGAGTGTTGTAATTGAGTGAAATGAAGGCAAGTATAATATTGAGAGATTGTAATTAATTTGATTAAAGAAACCAAGATTGTGTTACATTCAATGAAATGTAATGGTATTGGTGTTAATATGATATACTTCTAATGGGAGGTCCTTTGATATGAAAATGATTTCTAAATGACGACTCAATATTTTCCAATAGTTAAGTAGTATTTCCTCTTTATAATTTTTCAAAATATAAAAGAGTTTCAATTAATAATAATCAATTTATGCCAAATAGAATCCACTTATTCCTAAGCGATTCTATTAAACAAGGTTTTAAGCCTTGAGTTTTTGATAATAACCTCTACCAAACCCTGGCCCACTTTTCCAAGTAAAGAAAGAGTAAAATGATATTTGTTTATGTTTGCAACAACCAACAATAAATGAAGAATGAGAAGTGAATAAATTTCAACCAACCATTATATATATATTCAATGGTAAACACCCATTAACATTACACTCATTAAGGATCCACAACCTTAGTATTTAAAACTAGTCACTCATACTGAGATACAAAAAGATAACAATAATTAAAGTCATAATGCTTACAAAAGTTCAAGAATATTTCTTCTAAAGCATCCAAAATAATGAATATTCAATGCCTTCAATTGTAGTCTCTTTTTCAGACCAGATGACCCACAAAACCCCTAGTAAATCTATTTATAGTGGGCTAAAAGTAGGAGCCAAAAATTAGACAAAAATGTCCATGCAGAGCAGTTATGCGACCGTATACTGGTCGCAGATTACGTATGCGGTCTGCATATCTTCAAATTCATCGCATAATCTCAAGTTGTTGAACCCAGTCCTTGGCCGCATTTTAGTTGTGCGGTTCGCATAACCATTATGCGACCGCCTGTTCCTCTGTAGAAGTTCCTCTCAGCTTCATAGATCTCAGTTATGCGGTCATTATGCGGTCCGTAAAGGTGTTATGCGATTGCATAATGGATCACATTTTTACCTCTTCAGTTTCCCAAAATCTGCTTCAATCTGCGATGGTTATGCGGTCCGCATATTATTTATGTGACCACATAATTGCCTCATTTATGCTCTTTTGTGGCTTTTTGACTTTTTTCCCATGTTTTTGGGTTCTACGGTACATCATATTACTTGGAGAAAACGTGCTGGTATGCTGATTATTAATGTGTAAGTAGTCAAATCTGGAGGGGGAAAGGCCTAACCCTATTTTTTTTGCATAAAATGCGGCACAAAGTCCTCAGGTTTTGCATGGTTCAAAACATCCCACCTTTGATGCTTGATTCGTGGAAGAACCTCTCACCTAGTGACAAGAATCATGTGAAAAGGGTCCTCGGAAATGTACCCTCATTATTGGACATTCGGCCAAATAATGCATTGATTGAGGCCGCCATTATGTTTTGGGATGAGAAAAAGCTGTCTTCTGCTTTGGTGACATATAAATGACTCCTCTCTTAGAGGAAATATGAGGCTTCACTAGGTTGCCATGGGATAGTCCGGGTTATTTGGTACCAGGAAATCGCACTCCCTCGCGAGTTTTTGAAAATGATGGGTTTCAAGTAAAATGATGAGTTACTCTGTCTGAAGAAGCCATACATACCATTTGAATTCCTTTATGAACGTTATGGACATAGCAAGTCATATCTCCTTCAGCATGATGGAATTTCCATTACTTCTTTGGGTTGGACACACTGCTGAGTTTTTGTGTTCATTGTCTATTTCTTGGGGTTGCTGATATTTCTGATGAATGGGGGAAGGATCCGCACTCGCTTAGCCATGGTCGCTAAGACTCTAATGGAAGGAATTGAGGGACAAACTTACAATATTATCCCCATGATCTTGGCAAAAATGTACCTAGCTCTAGATCAATGCAAGTAGTGGTATGGACACTTCAAGGGCTATAATCTGTTGTTGTAGGTTTGGTTATTAGAACATTTCCAAAGAGGTGAATGCCAAGAGCTTCTGCGTAGACCATTTAAGGACAACATAGCCAACAATCATCCAAAAAGAATGACATTTATCTTAGATATGTTTGCGCAACCTGGAAGTGTTGTGAGCTGGGTGCGCTTCTTCAGCAATTTGACTGACGAAAAGGTACATTGGATGTTCGAATGGTTCCCTATCATCAAGATCATCATCTGATCAAGAGAAACCATTCATCTAGTGTTGATCGGGTTAATATGAATCTATCCTTATGCTCTTATAAGGGTAATGAGGCAAGCAGGAAGAAAACATATTATACCTCGGGTTTCCAACATGGTCCAGTACAAAGTAGACATTAAACGAAACGTCATTCCGTTCAAATTTGAGGCACAGCGTATGTGGAATCAAAAGGTCATTGAGTAGAAAGATACTATCGACCCAGACAGGTATCATGCCAGACATGTGTACTTCTACCCATCATGGTTGGTAGATGATATAGAGGGAGACGTCAAGCTAGGGATTAATATGAAAAACAGTGTTATAAACGACGCAGCTGAAGCACAAGTCAAGTATAGGATGTTGCGCAAGAGGGTCTTTGAGTCTGAAGCTAGGCATTTGGAACATTACAAAGTGGATATGGAAGCAATCAATGACTGGAAAGAAATTGCTACTAAATCAACAAAGAGGTTGGAATATTTGGAGCAAGGGCTAATGGAACTCAAGGGGAAGATGAGGAAGAGACTCTTGGATTGTCATAACACGGAAGGAAATGAAGGAGGACATCTAGCAAGGGCTTATCTTCAATTGGACATGCGCGACCCGGGGAACTTGATTAATGGATCCAAGAAGGCCAAGCACGGAGAAGGTCCCTCTGGGGCAAAGTATATTAGGAAGCAATATCTTTACTGCTTTCTGGATACGTTTAGACTTTGATTGTAATAACGCACATGCCATTAGTGACTTTTCTCATTATTGTCGTTTTAGTTAAGATTTGACTAGTTTTCACACTAATGAAATGATTCAATTATTGTCATAAATTTTCTCCAAGTCGGTGTGTCACTTAGGCCTACCTCAGGAACAATGAGGTCCCTCAAATTAGGACGCGAATTTATTACCTGATTCTGCAACACATGTTCAGTATCGCAAACATCCATTTAATACTCCTTACTGACTTGGTTACCTTTTGTTTTTCTTTTCTTTTATTTATTCCCATTCCCCAAGGTCGGTTCGTGCATACTGGCATCGTCAGAATATTACACCAGATCTAGAGGTCCTCCACCTCCTCCTCCACCAAGTGATCCCAATAACAAAGGAAACACCAAAATGGATGATATGAGTGGTATTAGGAAAGACAATGCTACCCATGTAGAGAACGCTGAAACTTCAGACGGTCAAAGTACTCCAGCATAGAGTGATTTGGTCTTACGTCTGGAACAAAAAATATTGGAGCTAAAGGGGAACTTGAGTAGGTCTCGAACTTGGCAAACCTTTCCCTCGCCCTAAATGTCCCCGACATCAACCAACAAAACACGAATGCCCGAAACTCGATATCTCCCCATAACACACAAAATCAAAATCCACAAAATCCACCCATTCCTCATCAATACGCCACACCTCCTCAAAACCATAATCCTCCACCAGTACCTACCCCTCCAAAGCACCATCACCATCCAACTGAGTATCCACAAACCACCACTTACCACACTCCTCAAAATGCACCACAACCTAACTATAATCCCCAAAAGTCAACTAACGACCACCACTATACCCAGATTCCCGGAGTCCATCAAAGCAATCCCATATACGTGGAAACGTAACCCCCTCCTCCATAACAGACCCTATACATACCTGAATCCGCTGAGAAGGACTTGTTCATCAAGAACATGGCGGAAGAGCTCAAAAAGCTTATTGGCAGATTTCAAAGTGTCGAATGTGGAAAATGTATTGAGGATTTGAATAATGAAGATTTGTGTATTCAGCCAGATGTAAAACAACCAGAGGGTTACAAACCTCCTAAGTTCAAAATGTTCGACGGAACTGGTGATCCGAAGGTGCATTTGAGAACGTATTGTGACAAACTTGTAAGGGTTGGCAAGGGCGAATGAATCCGCATGAAGCTGTTCATGAGGAGCCTCAATGGTGACACCGTGTCTTGGTACATCAGTCAGAACCCAAAGAAATGGGTTAATTGGGTGAGTATGGCATCGGATTTCATGGATCGGTTCAGGTTTAACACGGAAAATGCACAAGATGTTTTCTACATTCAGAATCTCAAGAAGAAGCCAACGAAAAATTTCTGCGAGTATGCTACTCGGTGGAGGTCGAAGCTGCAAAAGTAAGGCCATCACTGGAAAAAGAACAGATGAATAGGTTCTTCGTCAGAGCTCACACCTATCGTGGTACAAACTTAGGCACCGACTGAAGTTGAGGTAGCCGCACCAACTTCGTTTGAGGTTGAAGTGGCAACACCCTTCACCGTGATGGTAGCACCTACGCCATCTTTTATGTCTAATGCTATGCCTTAGGACTATGCTACGGAAGCAAGAAGGAAAGTAAAGGAAAAAATGGAAGAAACGGGTGCAGCGCAAGGCATGACCAGAACTGGTAGGGTTTATACACCCGAGCATTTGAGACGAATAAGCAAAGAAGCCGCCTCTAAGCCGCCTGTCATTGAGATTGGCCTAGACGATCTTTGGAGAAAGGTGTAAGCGAGAGAATATTTTGTGGTTGATCATCTGAACAAAACCCCTGCTCAAATATCCATTTTATCAATGCTGCAAAACTCTGAGGCACATAGGAATGCCTTGATGAAGGTGTTGAATGAAGCATATGTACCCAATAACATCACCTGTAGAGAGATGGCCAATATGGTAGGGAAAGTGTTGGAAATCCACAAGATCACTTTTCATGAAGACGAGCTACTACCAAAAAGACTAAGTAACAACAGGGCACTACATATCATAGTGCAGTTGGAGGACAAATTCATTGGTACGGTCCTGATATATGGGGGTTCGAGTCTCAAAATCTATCCACTAACTACTTTGAAAAGGTTGGGTAAAGGCCTACACGATATACAAGAAAGGAGTATGAATGTGAAAGCATTTGATGGGTCTTAAAGGGCTACAATTGGGGACACCAACCTCAGCCTATAGATGGGCCTGACCTGGTTTGATGTTGAGTTTCAGGTATTGGATATATCTTCTACATACAATCTGTTATTGGGGAGACCGTGGATATATGCCACTGAGACCGTGGCTTCTACTCTACATCAGACCGTGAAGTTTGAGTGGAGCCATCAAGAAGTGATCATACACTTGGACAAAAGTAATCCCATTCACACTAATCAAATTGTTCTGGTCGTTGAGAATAGAAGGAAGTTGGGTGGAGAAACATACCATCGCATTGAGTGCTCAACGCAATTGAGAAAGATAAATGGTTGATCAGTAAGATAGAAATCATATTGGCATGGACAGGGTTTGAACCTGGCAAGGGTCTCGGCAAGAATATCCAAGGGATCACCAAATCGATACAGCTAAAGCGTCACGGCACAACTTTTGAGCTTGGGTATGAATACACCTGGCACGAGAATCAGAATTTTTGCCACCATGACGTGGTCCTTATTACCCTCTAGAGTAACTAGTACCATATTTGAGCCAGTCATTTCATCAAGCTGACATGATATGGGGGTCTGAAGAAGATGATGTTCTTGCAGGCATAAGGAATTTGTTTCTGGATGTTTAAGACATGGACTTCAGTGCGATAGTGGAAGAAGCGGGGGAGGAAGGCCTTATTGTTCAGACAATGGAGAAGGGAGTTGTTCTCAAGAATTGGACTGCTGCACCATCAAGGGCCCATCGAGTTTCTAGGTAGCCTGGCAGTTAGCATCATTTATTTTTGAAAGCATTTTATGGTCATTTAAGACATTTTCAGTATTTTGTTTTTAAACGTTTTTGTTTTGAAATAATTGCTCGAATCATTGAACTGCATTTGTTTGACATTTTAAATATTTATCAAAGGATTGATGTTTTAGTATTTATTATTATCTTTTACATTTTCTCTCTACAATGTTATTATTACTTATCCTTATGAACCTACGACTGTGACATGTAATGAGACAATGCAACATAAGGATAGTGATTCAGAGGATATGGAAGAGGATATAATACCCAAGGAAATTGTCAGAGAAGTGGAAATTTTTTAAAACAAGCCTAAGTCCAATTGGATGAGACTGAAACAGTTAATTTGGGAGACTCTGAAACAGTCAAGGAAACTCGTTTAAGCATTCACCTATCATCGTTAGAGAAATAAGAATACATCCGGTTCTTGAAGGAGTACGAGGATCTTTTTGCATGGTCCTATAATGATATGACCGGTTTGAGCACGTCTATAGTAGCTCATAAACTACCTACCAACCCTTTATGTCCGCCTGTAAAGCAGAAGCTCAGAAAGTTTAAGCCATATATGAGTCTGAAAATAAAAGAGGAAGTCACCAAGAAGATCAAAGCCAAGGTTCTTCGAGTGGTTGAATATCCAACCTGGTTGGCCAACATTGTGCCAGTTCCAAAAAAGGATAAGAAAGTTAGAGTGTGTATCGACTATCGGGACTTGAACAGCGCAAGTCCCAAAGATAATTTCCCGTTGCCCAGTATCGCATGCTTATTGACAATTGTGCCAAGCATGAACTCCAATCCTTTATAGAATGTTTCACATGATATCATCAGATCTGGATGGATGAAGAGGATGCCGAAAAGACAACATTTTTACACCATGGGGAGTGTATTGCTACAAAATGATGTCGTTTGGCCTAAGAATGCTAGAGCCACTTATATGAGGGCTATGACAACCATTTTCCACGACATGATACACAAGGAGATAGAGGTGTACGTAGATGACTTCATCATCAAATCTAAAAAGGGTACAAACCACATAACAAATTTGAGGAAATTCTTTGATCGACTTCATAGGTACAATCTGAAATTGAATCTTGGAAAATGTGCCTTCGGAGTCCCTACTGGAAATCTTTTAGGGTTCATCGTCAGCCACCGAGGAATTGAGCTAGACCCATCAAAGGTTAAGACTATCCAAGATTTTTCACCACCGAAGAACAAGAAAGATGTCATGAGTTTCATGGGGAATCTCAATTACATTAGCCGTTTCATAGCACAATCAACTGTGATATGTGAATCGATTTTCAAAATGTTGAAGAAAGACGCTACAACAAGTTAGACTGAAGAGTTCCAGCAATCCTTTGACAGGATCAAGGAATATTTGTCCACACCGCCGATCCTGGTCCCGTTGGAACCTGGGAGACCTCTGCTACTCTATTTATCTGTACTAGATGGGGCTTTCGGCTATGTCTTTGGACAACACGATGAGACGGGAAGAAAGGAACATGCCATATAATATCTGAGTAAAAAGTTCACACCCTACGAAGTACGGTATTCTTTGTTGAAACGCACATGTTGTGCTTTGATGTGGATAGCTCAAAAGCTGAGGTACTACTTCTGTGCCTACACCACATATCTCATAATAAGGATGTATCCATTAAAATACATCTTCCAGAAATCTATGCCCACAGGGAAGTTAGCAAAATGGCAGATATTGCTAAGTCAGTTCGACATCATCTATGTAACTCAAAAGGTTGTCAAGGGGAAAGAATTGGTGGATCATCTGGCAGAAAATCCTATAGGTGGAGAGTATTTTCCCGATGAAGAGGTATAATTCGTAGGAAAAGATATCACCAAAAACTTAGGTGAAGATATCACCAAAACCTATGATGGTTGGAGAATGTTCTTCGATGGAGCTGAAAAATTTAAAAGAGTGGGTATTGGAGCAGTTTTAGTATCAAAGATGGGTCAACACTATCCAGTATCCACAAAGCTCGGGTTTCCATGTGCCAACAATATGGTAGAATATGAAGCTTGCATCTTGGGACTCAAGTTAGCCATTTACATGAATGTTCAGGAATTGTTGGTAATTGGTGATTCAGACCTTTTTGTACATCAGGTTCTAGGGGAATGTGCTACAAAGAATACCAAAATACTGCCGTATTTGTACTATGTACAAGAGTTGATGAAGAGATTCACAAAGATAGAGTTCAAACATGTTCTGAGAATCCAGAATGAGTTTGCAGATTCATTGGCCACTCTATCTTCCATGATCCAACACCCAGACAAGAATTTCATCGATCCTATCCCAATATGGATTCATAATCATCCAGCTTATTGTGCTCATGTTGAAGAAGAAATTGATGGAAATCCATGGTTCCACGACATCAAAGAATATTTGGCAAAAGTAGAATACCCGGAGCACGCAAATCATACTTATAAACACACACTCTGAAGATTATCTAACCACTTGTTCCAAAGCAAAGGTATTCTGTACAGATGTACTCCAAATCTGGGGTTATTACGGTGTGTCGACGCCAAGGAAGCATCCAAATTGCTCGTAGAAATACATGCCAAAACTTGCGGACCACACATGAATGGCTTCGTCTTAGCTAGAAAATATTAAGAGCATGATATTTTGGGATGACTATAGAAACAGACTGCATCAGGTATGTCCATAAGTGTCATCAATGCCAGGTGCAAGCTGATATGATACGAGTGCCACACAATGAACTCAATGCAAAAGTGCACCTTGGCCTTTCTCTGCTTGAGAGATGGATTTCATTGGTCCAATTGAACCCTCCACTTCAAGTGGGCACATTTTCATCCTAGTGGCCATAGACTATTTCAGAAAATGGGTTAAAGTCGCATCTTACAAGGTTGTAACTAAGAAGGTCGTAGCACATTTCGTTAGGGATCGTATTATTTGTCGATTCGGTGTACTGGAATCAATCATCACCGACAACACTTCCAACCTTAACAGTGATTTGATGATATCCATATGTAAAACCTTCAAGACCAAGCATAGGAATTCCATAACATACAGGCTATAAATGAATGGAGTTGTGGAAGCTGCCAACAAGAACATCACCAGGATATTAAGGAAAATGGTAGATAAAAACAAACAATGGCATGAGAAGTTACCATTTTCTTTACTGAGATATCATACCACGGTTCGCATGTCAACTGGGGAAACTCCTTATTTACTGGTCTATGGCACTGAAGTCGTCATTCGCTGAAGTAGAAATCCCTTCTTTGGAATCATACAAGAGATTGAACTCAGTGATGCAGAATAGATACAAAGTCTCTATGAACAACTAGTTCTCATTGACAGAAAAATAATGAAAGCGGTATGTCACGGTCAACATTACCAGAACAGAATGTCCAGAGCTTTTAACAAAAGGGTCAGGCCAAGACAATTCACACCGAGGGTAGTTGGTGCTAAAGCAGATCTTCCCGTATCAAGATGAAGCCAAAGGGAAATTTTCACCCAATTGGAAAGGGCCTTACGTGGTTTACAGAGTACTAACAGGAGGAGCGCTCATACTTGAAGAAATGGACGGAGAAATTTTGCCAAAACCTATCAAATCAAACACATTCAAAAGATACCATGTTTAGACTATTTACATTCCTTCATTTGATGTAACTGAACTACGCTTGACCTGATTCCCGTTTAAGAGGGGATACGTAGGCTTCCCTGTAGGTTTGGTCACATATCAACAAAATCTTCATTTGTTCCATGGTCAGAAACTGGGACAGAATTTTGAGGTCCAGCCAACATCGTCATACGCAAAATAGTCAAAGAATTGCTTTTAAACTGCGGCAGAAATTTGAGGAGGACCCTCAAAATTCTAAAGCAAGGAAGTCGAAATATCTCTAAAATATGTCACAGTCATTGGTTCATCTAAATTACTTGATAATGCATACTAATATGTTTAAATAACTACATTCATCAAATGCACACATATTTTTCGAAAACTTTACTTTATAAACAATTTGATGCTGCCCAGGGTAACTAACTGCTATTATTATCACTACTCTCCTCTTTCACTAACTCACTCACTCTTTTACACTCAAATATTTTCTAAAACTGTTTAATTTTGGGATGGTTGAAAGGCAAGGCCATTAAATGACCTCCTCCAGCACAAAAACTGCTCTGAGCCCTTTCTCGAGGCTCTTGTGAACTCTGAATCATCGGAGACCTGGGGTTTTTGCTATTAAGCTCTTTACTACTCTTTTTCCCGTATAATATTGCTACTGGTTAGTTCTTTTAACCCTTGAAATATTAAATTTCTTTCTTTCTGCATACCTATATGTGTTTGAATTATATGATCATGATTTAATTGTGAATCCCTGATATTTCACTATTGTGGTAATCCTCAATACTCCTTTATCATCCAAAGATAGTTGAACACATGAGATAGCTTAATGCTTTTTCCTTAGCTTTTTTTAGGCTAGTATGTGTTCTTCATTATGGCCTGCATTTTCTATGTTGGTTCTTTGTTTTCTGGAATAAGTTCTGTACCTCTAGCATCTGAGTATGTTTCAGTTTTGAGCTCCAATGCGTGCCTATTTTGATATGAATCTGACTATTATGAATATATATTGTTAGTTATAGAATTTCTTCATACCTTGCTTTGGATACCACCACAACTATATGGAAACGATCCCCTACTTTTAAGGAATCCTTTAATGCTGAGTCTTGTGTCTGATTGACTGTTTTTTGTATACTAGCCACAACTATATGAAACATTTCTTTAAGGTTTACTCTAAACATGTTTTTCTTGCTATCATGATCCCTAGCATTACATAGTAGTTTAAGATAAACGTTCCATTTTCCTCAAACTATGATCTTGCTTCTTTGCTAATATGCCTCCGAGTATGTCTTGATTACCTGTTCCTTCAGTGATTGCTTGGCCTGTCATAATATGTGTTTCAATGCTGCCTTGCCTTCTGATGAGAATTAACATATTTGGCTTATGATGCTTAGCGTAAATTAGACTTCTTAGATCTCAATCTATTAGTGTTAATTTCTGTCAAACTTTGCAAACCTGTTCCTCCCCCTAATTCTCCCAATATGTGTTTGCTATGTGCTACTTAGCTAAATGTTGAAGTGCTACTGAACACAATCTTGTGATATTCTTGATTAGTTCTTTTTGTATGCTCAAATTGGCTATTTCTATTTTAAGTATAAGTGTATCACCTTAATTTTGTCCCTCCATCACTATCCACTCTCCTTACTTGCTACTCGTGCTATTCTGAATTCTCATTCTTAGCCGGCTGAAAGCCAAGGCTATATAGGTTATATTGTTGGCCTCCCTAGTGTGAGCACTGCTCGAGGTCCAATTGAGGCCATTATGAACTCTGACATACAAGGGCTTGGTCCTTAGTCACTCCCCCAATCTCAAAATTTTTCCTATCCACTCCATTTTCGTTGTTAATGTGTTGTGTACCTGAATTGGTTGTTTCAAGTGATGCAACACTTGGTGTTGTGGTTACGCAAACTGGTTTTGGACTCCTCTATGGATCCTGAGTCGTGTATTGAATGTGGATCTTTGTTGAAGGTCTGGGTACGCTGTGTAAGAGTAGTTGATGGCCCATGCAATGTTGGGTATTTATTTTATTTGGGCCTGCTGTGGGACTATTAATATTGTTATGTAACATTTATTACTTGTACCCTTTGTATAAACAATTGGGTTATTAGTAAAAGGGGAATGGGTAGAGTTTAATATCTACATGCAATGGTTAGATAACATGCCTATAGGACTTAATAATGTGTTTGCTATATGTGTTGTTCGATTACATGAGCACTATAGAGATCATGACATTAGGAGAAGCATGCACACACACTACTTGTTTACCATTAATCATATGTTCAAATACTATGTCTACTGCTACGTGCTTATAGACAACATGCCTATAGGAAGTAAACACTCCTTCAACCTGGATGACTACTTTCAAATACATTAGAAACCTGCCTATAGGAATAAATGTCAATGAATTTTCCTTCAATTCGCTTAAGTTATTCACTCGAAATCATGCCTATAGGATTTTTGATCATCTCATTTGTTATTATATCGCATTGATCACTAGAAATCCTGTTTATAGGACTAAATATAAATAAAGTAAGTTCTAATCATCAACTGTTAGGGATCCTGCTTATAGGAAATAATTGTTTGTTAATTGGTTAATATTAGACTACTAAGCATTGTTCCTGAGCGATGCTGTTAAGAAAATCTGGATAACTATGGGACTCTTCCCAGCAGATTCTGTAATACCCAACTGCGTATATCACCTAACCATAACACATTTAGGATTGGTAACATAAAACATTCAATAACTAGCTTGCAATACCTGCATAATTCTGCCTATAAGCAATATCATGCATCTGGAATTACTTGCATACTTTGATCGCCTAGAAAACATGTCTATAGGTTCAAAATAATGGATTCTACCAATTCCTAATTTATATATGTGTTTGTGTGCCCTTGCTGGTTAAGTATGGAGGTCAACGTGAGCCTTTAATTTCACCTGTGTGAAATCCTTAGATGTTTTATCAGTTGCCTAGTTTTTGACATTTTTTAGCAGCCTAGATAAGGCTTAGAACCATCCAAATAGAGTTCCAAAACCTCCTGGACCATAGATATGGAATGGGTAGTGCACACATAGGGCACGACTTAGAATTGAATTAGAACGCTTTTAGGTAAACAACTTTAACATAGTAATCAGGTAGCAGGAGATGATAGTTTGTGTCCGCTGAATAATATGAGTAACACCCCATCTCCAGGGAGTTATGAAATATTATTTATGTTGCATGGGGTGATCCTTTAGGCTAAAAAAACTTAGGGCCCCCCCCCCCCTTTATAGTTGTACTCATTTGTTCGAAATCTTTTATAATAGAATTCTCAAACTTTGTGCTCTCTTCGTTTATTTGACTAATCCATATAATTTAAGTTCGGCGGGGACCCATAGTTGTGGACTTCGAAGAGTGACTAACACCATCTCTTCGATGTAATTTCGAGCCCTTACCCGATCTTTGGTTATGTAAACTAATTGAACCAGATTCATTAGCAAATAGGTGCCATAACGCACCTTAAAATCATTAGGTGGCAACTCTTCTCTTTTAATACCCATTTAAAAGAGTTGTCACACGTCGAAACCCAATTTCGCGAGAAAAAAGGGAGCGAAAGGAAAGACTAGTACTAAATCAGGGACAAACAAATCATGATCCAATTCTAGTAACAAGTCACAATTCCCACAAGTAAGGTTTCAGCATGAGAATCTAAAAATGATGTAGGAATAATTTCAGAAGAAAAAAAAACTGACAGGTAGCAATTCATACACGAAAGGACTTAGCATGAAACTCTAAAAGTATAACACATTCGAATTAATATTGGGCAAATAGTAGTCTCCACACAATGGTCCAAGAAATCCAATGCATGGCATGAATATGAACTCATAACAGGTAGAAAATACAAAATTGATGTCTAACACGAGCATAACAAATTAGGTAAAATCTAAGAAGACTAGCAACTATTTGAGTCAAATGCATAGAGTGAGATTACACTACACATGTTGAAGCCTATCAAGTTTGATACTAGAGAACATTAAACTGCAGAACATCATTAAGACAATAGAACAACAGTAAAACATACAACAATACAATACCGTGAGTTCACAAATAGCAAAGAAACTTAGGCCATGCTTGTCTATAGAAGTTCAAACAGTGTGGGCACGCAGACACATACATGAATAATTAGAGGAGTGAAAATTAAGGTTGTAAATAGTCAAGTGCACTAACCAATTGCGAAGATAAACGAGCAAAATAGTGAATAACTTAGAATCTCGACAGTGACAAAGTCATAGTTCACAGTTGCTTCAGTGAGCCCCTAGCAGTGCTCGCACTAGGGAGGTCGATTTAGTAGATTTCGGTGGCCTTAACTTTCAGCTGGCCACAATCAAGAGTGCATAAATAGTATAAAAGATGTGAAAGTGAGAGAATAAAAATAGTCGTTAAGGTCTATTAGGGGAAACATGGAAGGGGATTTATATAGTAGCAAAAATTAAACATTCAAACAAGGAAACATAGTCAATCGAACATAAATAAGGAAAGAAGAATATGCAGAATCGATTAAGAACTAAATTAAGAGAAAAATCAAGCAAACCCTAATTTTTCCCAGAATTGCAGATTGGCTGAAAAATCTTGTTAAATCGAACCTGTACAATCTTGCCACAGATTTATATAGACGAAAAATTATTTGAATCTTGAGGAGTAAGTCTGATTTCTCTGTATTTGGAAGATTGGTACTTGGCAATGTCACGACCCAAAATCCCTAAGGTCGTTATGGCGCCAGACATCATTGTCAGGCAAGCCGATCATTAATTAATTGAAATAATTTCCGGTTTACACATTTATGAAAATATTTCCTTGCACTTTATTACATATTAACTAAATAAAAATTTGTTAAGTAAAACAATAGTTTAAATATTACACTTTAGAGAAGATATCCCAAAACATCCCAGAACCCGGTGTAACAAGTACATGAGCAATTTCTAAAAATTTATACAATCATCACAAAGCCTTTCCGAAATACAAATTGGAAAAGGAAGTTTAAAAATGAAAGTAAATACAGTACGAGGGAGACTCTGTCAGTTGCGGATTGCCTCCGGATGATGCAGCTCGCCTAAGTATGCGAATCCTCCACATTGCTATGAAAGTACCTGTGCAATAAAATGCACAGAAAGTGTAGCATGAGTACAAAAACAACGTGTATTCAGTAAGTCGCCCGCCTAACCTCAGAGAGGTAGTGATGAGAGGTCAAATTAGACATTTGCTAAAAGTCAATTTAGAATATTCAACTGAGACGCTAAGCATGAATGTCATAGACAGTTTATTAAAATCAGGAATAAATAATATCAACTCCTACAACATTTAACACTTTAAATCTTCGTCATTTCAGTTGACAATTTAAATCATAATCCGGGATAAGAAACATCAAACTTATTCCACATTTTACACATAAATTCTCCTTCATCATGACCGGCCATTAAAACTTCCTTAGGCCGATAAACATGTATAAATCACAGCAAATACGCAGTAAATATCATGCGCAAGCAATGCCGAGGATCGAACGACGCGGACCAATAATAATAAAATGTGCACTGTCAACGGCCCGAACCATAGATGCATATTCTGCCCCGCTCGTGAATCGAACATGCGACGCGGTTAACATAATACTAGGGCTACCCCGCTCGCGAATCATACATGCGACTAGGGTCCCCATATAAATATACATAAATACAGGATCATCCTACTCGCGAATCATACATGCGACTCAGGCATCGAAAGTTACACATTTCACACCAATAAACCACATTTTTTATCAAGAAAACAGGAAAATTAGTTGTTCTATGAAGTGATAAAATTCTCCTTTTAATAAACATGAGAATAGTATTTCAAACCTTTCTGGCGATTTACTTGCCAATTTCGATAGGGTTCCAAACTCTATAGATTTATCCGAAACACAATAATCAAAGGAAGAATCAATTCTCCTTATAGGTGATTAAGAAAAGTAAACTCTATCCTTCTCAGAGATTTAGATACTAATTGAAAGCATCACACGATATTCTATTAACAAGGTCACAAGTACAACAAGTAAAGCATGCTAGTGGGTCCTAGACTACTCGGACATGGCATAATAGTATCTATGCACGAGCTCCCGTCACCTCATGCGTACGTAGCCCCCGAAGATAATAGCACATACTTAATTAGTTCACCTAGGGGGATAATTCCCCCTCGCAAAGTTAGAAAGGAGACTTACCTCATTCCGAAATTCCATAACCGGCCTCCAAGCCCTTCCGATGACTCAAATCGTTGCACAACTCTCCGAAACTATCAAAACAACGATAACCATTGAAAATATATTCTAATATTTGCAACAGATTCCGAATTATATAATTTCCCAACTCCGCTCAATAAAATGACCAAAATGCCCTCAGGCCCACTTACCCAGAATCCGAAATTTCTCGAAGATATATTCTACCCATAGCTCCACTAGTTCAAATATATAATTTACTCCAAATTTCATGCTGAAATTCCTGGCTAAAAATCCAATTTACCATTTTCTAGGTTTCTTTAAGATTTCCCAATTTCCTACCAAATTCCATGTCTAATTCCATGCATATACTTGTATTTAACTTTAAAAATATGAAGAAATTACTTACCTAGTGATGCTTGATGGAAAACACCCATTGAAGCTCCTCAAAATCTCCCACATCCATGAAACAAATGAAGGAAATGGCCAACATTTCGCATATAAACGAATTTGCCCAGGCCCTAATTTACTCTCTGCGTCTGCATACCCACGAACGTGTTCGCAGAGCTTCCTCGAGCCAACACTCCACGTTCGCGCTCCCCTCCCTGTGTTCACATAGGCCAAAGGCCCCCAGGCCCCCAGCTCCCCTTCCTTCAATGCGTTCGCACACCTTACCCCGCGTTCGCGTAGAGATCACACCCCAAGCCACAGCGTTCGCACTCCCTTCTCCATGAACGCACAAGCCAATACAGAAACCCTCAAATTTCCTTCTATGCAATCGCACACAAGGTACCGCGATCGCGATCGCATAGCACACCAGATACACTAGAAGACAGCAGCAACAGAAGAGAGAAAAATGGTCTGAAATTGCTCTGAAACACACCCGAGGCCCCCGGGACCCCGTCCAAATCACACGACTCAGTCCCATAACATCCCACAGACTAGCTCGAGGCCTCAAATCACATCAAGCAACGCCGAAATCACGAATCGCACTAAAATTCAAACTTTATGAACTTTGAAATTTTAAACCTCCACATTCGATTTCGAAACCTATCAAATCACGTCAGATTGACCTCAAATTTTTCACACAAGTCATATTCGACATTAAGGACCTGCTCCAACTTCCGGAATTGCATTCAGACCCCGATATCAAAATTTCCACTTCCGGTCGGATTTCTCGAAAACCTTAAAATTTCTATCTTTAGCCAAATGACTTCAAAATGACCTACGGATATCCAAATTCACTTCTGATCGCGCTCCCAACTCCAGAATCACCATATGGAGGTATTCCCAGACTCGAAATCCCAAACCGACATCAACATCACTGAAATGCTCTTCAAGCCAAACTTAGGAAGTTTCTTCAAAAATGTTGACTTCCACAATATACGCCGAAACACTCTCGGGTTATCCAAAGCCCGATCCGGACATATGCCCAAGTCTGAAATCATCATACGAACCTGCTGGAACCTTCAAATCCTAATTCGGAGGTCGTTTACTCAAAATTCCAATCTTTGTTGATTCTTCCAACTTAAGGCTTCTGAAATGAGAATTTTCTTTCCAAATCAACTCTAAAATTTTCGGAATTCAATTCCGACCATACCTACATGTTATAATACTTGAAATGGAGCTGCACACGGCCTCAAACCGCTGAACGACGCGCTAGAGCTCAAAACGACCGGTCAGGTCGTTATAGGCAAAACCATTAAAAACTAAGTAATAACATAGTCACGCAAGTAATAGTGTGATAATCTATAAAAGGTCAGTAAATCATGGTAAGAAACCATGGGTTGATTGGATTCGGAGACAATTTAGAGGTGGCGACTAGGGTTTGTGAAGTGAGGAGAAGAGAACCTTCGAGCGGGTTTGGGGGGCGGTCGTTAAGTGGGAAATGAAGTAGGGTTTCCGGGTTTGGTTAATTAAAGTAGAGGGGCTATTTATGGGCCGTTGATCATCTAAGATAAACGACCAGGAATAAAAAAGTGCGGGGCGGGTCATTGAGACGGTTCAAGATCGGGTATAGTAAAGGATTGTTTGGTTTGGGCCTCAAATGGGTTTAAACGGGGTGGGCTCAGACTTTTTGGACCTCCTTTGGTCCAATTTGGGCTGGAATAATAAAAAATATAAGAAAATTAACAAAATAAATTATAAAAGAGTTATAAAAATGATATAAGAATGTTGTTTTTGAAATTAACACTTTAAAAATAAAGTATTGTAGCAAAACATATAAAAAAAAGGTCATTTTGACCTAAAATTAACATAATAAAGGCAATTATTGAAAAATATTGGCTATTAACGAAAAAAATTGTAAACAGTACAAAAACTAATATAATTATGTAAAAGGTGGAATAAACTATTATAAAAATGCATGTGGGTGAAAATAATAAATTTGGATGATTAAGTCTCCCAAAAATATTTTAAAGAGATAGCTAATAAATATTTGAATAAATTAAATGCAATAAAATCAATTTTAAAGTTTTAAAAATTGTAGAAAATTATAGAAAATACTTATATGACCCTTATAAATTAGGTAATGATGTAAAAATGGTATTTTCAATGTATATGGAATATTTCATAAAATATCAGGGAAAAATTAGGTATCAACAACCTCATCTCATCTCGTACAAGTTTCTCGACCGACATGCACACTAGCACCACCTCGGGCCACATACCGTGACATTCATGCACCAAACAAGCAACAACTTGAATGTACCAAATGATGGAAAGAGAAAGATATGAGAGAGCCTCCCCAATCTCAACAAATATCACCACAAAGCGCAATGCTATGAACCCATTTCATAGAGAAGAAACAAAACACACAAAATAAGCATGAAGGATCATATCCCAACATAACTCTACTGCTATGTGTAACCCAATCCATATACCGGTCCACATGCAATACCTCGAGCCATGATGCTAGCAATCAACAACCATATGTATATCAACAAAAAACACGTGAAGTGCATGAACATAATCATGGAGAAACAGATAGCGCAACATACCACAAACAAGAAGACCATAACCGAGGCGCAATCAACCATTCAACACCCTAAGAGCGATCTCTGTCGAATTTTTCCACAAGGCCCAAATAGAACTGCATCATGTGTGTAAATAGTCAAAAATCTTACAACCCATCTAGCATAAAAGAGTGACTCATAGAATATATCATATACGGATAAGATCAACTATAACCGAATGACACACCCCTCAAAAATAGTTGTGCTGAGCAAACTAACCTAACCCGATATAGAGTATACATCCTCATTAGGCCTACCAGTGGCTTCAAAATCAATTTTGATCCTCAAAAAATAGGTAGATAACCTCATAAAAGTCCACAAAACCTATCCATAACTCATAGAATTGGTTGTCAACCTCTTAGTGTACTTCACTGCCCGCAACCAAGGAACAATCTGCCTTTGAGCATCCTCCTAGTCTTCAAATCCCTAGAATACAAGACTATATATGTCTAATTCCAACTCCACCACTCAAATGACTAATACATCCCTCATACACAATCATCTCATGAGAAATTCTTCCATAATTCTTCCATGCCAGATAGAAAAATCTGAACATGAGCAGTCATTCAACCAAGAAATTATCGTAGTACTTGTCAATCATCTACAAGCCAAAACACAGTGCGCCTTTTGAAATGCGCTTCCCTCTCAGGGATATCAGATAGTGCCAGCATTCTTCTAAACATCTAAAGCCGACCATGTTGTCTAGAACTCATGAATTTCCCTTTGAAACTTAACTACTAACTTGTACATGCAGTCTCAATCCCACACGACGTACCGCTTCTCTAGTGCCATCATATATAAACACGAGAATCCCATTATCAACTCTGAATCACAAGTAGGATAGAAACATCATCCATCATGAACCTTCCATTTGACCCCATCTAGGAGAAACTCATAACAGACAACAAAATCCCCATGCTTATATAAAACATTTATCCAAAGAAATGGTCAAAAACATCGAGAACTCTTCGAAACACATTAGCACAAAACCAAGCCATCAAAACTGAATCCCTCTAACTTAACCAAGTCACGCAGATCGCCAAGCCCAAGAGGATTTACATAACACACTTACAAAGCCTCACCACACCAAAAGAACCAAGAGAATCAATAATTTATATTATTATGCTGATCAGAACTACATGCTGACCTATTTCTTCGAATACTCCTCGACTTGCCTTCAAGTTAACACTTCTCTTTGCCAGTACACTATGATCCTCACCCAATGCTTCCCACAAGAGATATTAGCATGAAACCATGTTTTCCTAAAGCACATAAGCCACTCTATTCCCTCTTAAGCACCTAATAGTACCGCAACCGAAATTCCCACTCCGAAGAGACCTTCTATAATTCTGAAGCTATTTCTTTAACCTCTCTAATGATGAAATATAAAATCAATAATGATACAAAAATATCGTAAGTCTCGATACCATCCAATGCATATCTCAGATATTAGCAATATACAAATTGAGGAAATCCTCAAATATCACATGAATATTGAACCCATTAGAACCTTCTCGAGATTTGTCCACTCTGCTCAACTCCCCAATGCTCCACCAATACGAGCCGAAAAACTTGTACTCCATTAGCGCACAAACACCTCAAGAAGTGACCCACTTATCTAAGTAACTGAGTGAATCCATACTTCATGCACACTACATCCACCACGAATGACAAACTCGAACCATTCCAAGATTTTCATATGCTCGTAAAATATAGCACATCATGCATCTAGCAATTCCCTTGCTCTAGTCATCCTCGAAATGAACCTCTCCAAGTCATAACCGATTCACAAGTATGCTTCAGTCCAAAACTAATATAACACATGACCATGAAATGTGATCATTGATATCAGACTCCCCCACTTGGCTTGAAGCCATAGAACATAATATCTGATAACCACAATACCCTTATTCCATAACTGCCATGATCTCGCACTGCAATTAAGATAAATCCTTCAAAAGCTCATGTAGCAGTAGCCATAGGATACCTCAATCATCCCCTAAGGGCAAAGCCATCATCATGGCCGTCGTGCGAACTTCCTCAAGCAATCCAAACTCTTATTGCAACACATATGACCCATAGTGTCATGACCCGAAATTCCACCTTAGGCGTCCTGATGGCACCTAGTCTTTAAGATTAGGTAAGCCGGTTACTTACAACAGTTAAACCAGTTAAACGTGATATTTTAAAGCAAAGTTCAATATAAATACTGAGATAAAGGTTATCCAAGACTACGCGAAAATAATCACAACAATCCTCCCAAGACTAGGTACTACAGAGTCATGAACTCTAGTCGAATACATAGAGGTATCTCAAAATCAAAATACCTCATCTCGTAAACACAAGTCACGAGTCCCAAATCACAAAAATATGCATACGACACCTCGTGCCCACATTATCAATCATGACTGCACGGACAACTCAAGTGCCATTATCTCAATCCGCCCGGCATGGCCATAGACTCACAATCACAATCCACCCGACATGCTCAATACCACAATCCACCCGGCATGGTCAAAGGCTCACTATCACAATCTTCCCGACATGGTCACAGGCTCAATATCACAATGGAAGAAAATAATACAAGAGTACATGTGCATGATCAATGAATTTCAAGTTTCGTACTCCTGAACCAGTGTACAGATCATGCTAATATATGCTTGTGCGAGTGTACTATTACAGTCCAAGTCAATGTGTAAAATCAAAGACATCGAGTAGCTCATTGAAAGCAACACAACAAGTAGTGTAAGGTGCATGAAATACATAAAGAAAATTCACATCACACGAATATCATCAACATTATGCCCTCTGGCAGTCCCATATCAACCATGACATAGCAACCCTTATCTCTCTGTTTAGACAATATCATATTAACCACCCTTATCACTCCACACATACATTTTACACAAAATCCACATGTATCACTCCACCCAGACATTAACACAAAACACACCTTTATCTCTCCGCCGAATAAAAGATATCCACCTGTATCACTGCGCCCGTACAATGTATCAATAGCTACATGTATCACCCCGCCCAGACATCATATCAATAACCACCCATATCACTTTGCACAATGAGCTATGGTGAGATGCCACCTTGTGCTCTTCTTAACAACAATAAATCCACATAAAGAATTCACATGTGCTAAGATCACAAAAAGATGACATATCAATTCGTACCATAAGTGCCCATACACCACAACCTTCCCAAAAAAACAATACCAATATCACCACAATGCATAGCCCACGGCTCAACCACGATGTGTACAAGATTCACAATAACAACAAAATGAAATGGGAAGATAACTCAACAATGAACAATACTCTATTAAACAACAACTTGAGATAAAATATGTTAATGGCTTTCAATAACTTCAACTTTACTTAATTGCATAAGAACAAACTCAATAACGAAGGTATTTCTATGAGATGGGAACTTTGAATTCTAGTGTATGACATAAGCTAACAATGAAAGAGATGGCACAAACTAGTAACTATATCTAAGTTCATAAGAATAACTTGACAACAAAGGGATATCATGCAATAGCAACATCAAATAAGAATAATTCGACAATGGAAGAGGTAATGTGACAATAAAAGGAAATAACTTCAAATAAAGCATGTGATAATAAACTTGATAGCAGAATATAGAACATGAAATGAAAAATTCAATTAAAAGCATATAAGGATAACTTTAACAAATGAATGTAGAACATGTAATGAAAATTCAATTAAATGCGTAAAAGTTTGCCCAAGGGTTCCTTTTTGCGATCACAGAGCATGCTTCACGATCGTGAAGCACAAAATCAGAAGTTACCAAATAACCTTATGTGAACACGATATAAAGGTTGCGAATGAAATTCCCAACATGGAACACCTACGCGAACAGGGAGTACTAACCACAAGCACGAAGGATTACATTGTCCACCCCCAGGATGCCCTTCTACGTGAACGCGTATAGATGTCCACGATCGCGAAGAGTTGCAACCCCATAACGACACGAACACGTCTCCTCTTCACGAACACAAAGAGAAACTCCCCTTGCCTCCTAAACGCCATAAATGAATGCGACAATCGTTTCGCGATTGCAAATAAGAAGACATCATATATCAGACCAGCAATCCAAATTAGGAGAAAATAGCTCGTATCCCATCCGAAACACACCTGAGGTCCACGGGACCCCGACCAAGGACACTAACCAATCCCAAAACACAATGCGAACTCGCTCAAAGTTCATGTCACGTCAAACAATACCCAAACCATGCATCTCACATCATCAATCCTAATGAACTATTTAACTTCCAACTTCTAAAATTAATGCCAAAACATATCAAACCAACTCGGAATGACCTCAAATTTTGCATGCAAGCCCCAAATGACACAATCGCGCTATACCAACTCTATAATCACAATCCAAACCCGATATCACAAAAGTCAACTCCCGATCAACTCTTACTACTTAAGCTTATAAAACAAGGATCATTCTTCCAAGTCAATCTCCGATCGTCCGAAAACAAAAATTGACCATAGGCGTAAGTCATAATACATAATATGAAGCTTCTCTAGACCTTAAACTACAAAGAAATGCTAAGTCTAAAAAAAACCGATCGGGTCGTTAAGTTCTCCCCCTCTTAATTAAACGTTCGTCCTCGAACGTGCCATGAACCGCTCCTTTGTCAACAAATCACTGAATGGACTCACCATACACATAATCACGGGCGATCCCGCGTCACCCCAATACATATAGGCCCGACAACACCATCTCAACAAAATATTATTCCTTCCACCCATACCGATAAGCCTTAGAACCAATATTTCAACAACCGATCATTTCCCAAAGACCTGATTCCCACATAACAACTTGATATCAACCTTAAACAACGGCAATAGCTCAAGTATATACCCATAAGGTATAACCACACTATGTAATGCATTACCCATATGTTGATAGCAACAACTCTAACCACAATAGCTACCCATAATCCACCCCAACACCGATATATATCCCCATATCAGCTAGAACCATGTCTTAAACCTCCCTAAAACTTCTAATAATGTAAGAAACATGAAAATCTCATAACCATTTACCCAAGTTAACAAGTCACACCAAACGCCACCTGGGCACATACCTCACAATCTAAACTATATAAGCACAACTCGAATATGACTAAATATTAAAAAAAATACATGATAACTATCGAACAAGTGCATTAGGTACAACTCTTTATCGGTATCATAATACGAATTCATTCCACAAGGGGGGAATAAAACATATGAACTAACCACAAGGACCTCATCCAATTATAACTCCACCATGTCACGCAGGCTGATCTAAAGATATCAAACCACATGAAAACACGGGGATCCCATCTTGAGCTCCAAATCACAAGTAGAATAGGCATCACGCCGACTTAAAACCTTTTACTAACTCAATTTTGCGAAATAAAATCACAATACATAATAGAATTTCTATACATGTAGAGCACCTAGATCACAAGTCGTAGCCAAACCATCTAGATATCACATCTAAACCTACCACATTAAGTAATAGAATGTATATCCTAGTCTTATAACACTCAATAGTGAAAAACCAAAATGATAGACACATGTTACCACTATAGTATCTCTCAATAAAGATAAACACATAAGCAGAGTGAAAAATCACAAAACACACCCATATATGAAGCAAGATTGGCAGACTCGCTCTGATAATAGGACCAGATCAAAATAAGACTGATTCTCCTCTATTAGAAATCAAAACCATACATTTAGCTACACAATCTAGTATAGTAGGCTCTTCCCTACAATGGCAAGCATATTAATGAGAAGGGCCTCCCCCTCTAAGACGCCCTCTACCTGCATGTCCTCTACCCCTCGATGGTTGTACAGGTGGAGTAGCAACTGGAATGGATCCCATAGCCTAAGCGCTCTGATGGAATCTACCTCTCCTGAGTCTAGGACAATCTATCTTGACATCCCTAGTATCCCCACACTCAAAAAAAACCCCTCGGCAGGCGTGGCTGCTAGTGATGAGTTTGTGTCTGATAACTAGAATAAGCGTTGTAGGAACCTCGTGCAGGTGGTTCACTAAAATACGACGGCCCTATATGAGTACACTGAGATCCCAGACTAGCTAGAGCACTACGAGTAGTCTGAAGTGCAGACTGGACCGGTCGACTGACTGAGCCTCCGCTATGATGGGTCATAGCTGAAGAGTAGGATCCACTGAATCCTCCAGAACCTCGAGACCTCTTGAACTCCTTATCCTCCCTCTCCTCAGCCCGAATACGCTCTAACCTCCTGGCAATCTTCATGAGCTGCTAAAATGGAGTATCAGTCTCCAACTCTTGAGCCGAGAATAATCTAACACCATAACCGAGTCCCTCGATAAATCTGCGGACACGCTCTCTAAAGTTAGAAACCAAAATAGGTGCATGATAGGATAGCTCGCTGAACAGCATGGCATAGTCCGAACCGCCATGGTGCCCTAATGCAATTTCTCGAACTCCATGCACCACGTATCTCTAAGAGTCTAGGGAACAAAATCCCTCAAAAATATATTTGAAAACGGATCCCAGGTTAGTGGGACTGCATCAGCTGGCTTACCCTTCTCATAATCCTGCCACCACCTTTACGCTGCTCCCAAAAGCTGAAATGTAGTAAAGACTAATCCCCTCACCTTACAATGCCCATGGTGCAGAGAATACGGTGAAACTTTTCTAGAAAACCCTACGCTTCCTCAATCAATGCGCCATCCTAAATAGGAGGGTGATACTTCTTGAACCTCTCAAGTCTTAGCTCCTCCTCCTTAGATGCTATTGGCCTAACCTCAGGCTGAATCACGATAACGGGCTGTAACGGCACATCACCCAGAGTATGACAAACATGAGCTCATTGCTCTAAAGTATGGGTGACGTGATTCTGAGCTCCCCCCCCCCCCA
>ML434568.1:0-48956 GCA_005239525.1 Nicotiana knightiana | reverse complement strand
CCCCCCCCCCCCAATCTGTGAAGTAGCTGGTGAGACTGGGGTCAATCCCGCCAAAATGAATGAAACAAACATGCCCAGGAACAGCGCAAAAATCTCCTAAAATCCGGAGGTAACAATTGGCACCTTCCCTAGCTAGAGCTAATGGTGTCTCCTCAATCGCTGCTCTCTGAGCTGCTATAGTTGTGGTACGTGCCGCTCCTCGACCTCTACCCCGACCACGACCTCCCACAGCTCTAGCAGGGGCCACTGGTGTTTGCTCGACTGATGCAGTAGTGCGTGTCCTTGCCATCTCTCGAAAATAAGTATAAACGTCCTTATACCGATCTGCAAGACTCTAGTAAACTTGCTCGTGACTCATACAACCTAAGAACCTACATCTTTGATACCAACTTGTCAGGACCCAAAATCCCACCTTAGGCATCGTGATGGAACCTTGTCTCTAAGACTAGGTAAGCCGGTTACTTACAATTGCTAAACAACTTAAACATGATATTTTAAAGTAGAATTTAATATAAAAATTGAAATAAAGGTGATACAAGCTTACGCATAAATAATCAAAACAATCCTCCCAATACTAGGTAGTATAGAGTCACGAACACTAAATGAATACATAGAAATATCTCAAAATAAAAATACACTACTATTCCAATAATGAATTGACAATACAATCAAAATGAAAATAACTCCAAGGGACTGCGACGACAACCAAGCTCTACCTTGAATCCTCGCATCAAGAAGCGAACTCTGCCTGAGTCTGTTATCTCCACTACCTTGATCTGCTAAAAAATATTCGGAATGCAGTATGAGTACACCATAGCCGGTACCCAGTAAGTATCAATACTAACCTCGGTGGAGTAGTGCCGAGTTACAAGTCAAGACACCTACTAGTCATAATAACATGTGCAGTAGATAAGTATAAAGCTAATAATAGAACAAGAAGTAATAAATTGCAACAAGGAATAAACACATGACATAATAGTAAAGTAATTTGAACACAGTTAACGGACCAGTGAAAACAAATAAGATAAACAAATGAAAACCAAATATTCAAGTCGTTCTAACACAAAGTTTAAAACAAAGTTACTCCGAGATACCTCATCTCATAAACACAAGTTACGAGTCCCAAATCACAAATCATATGCTCACGACACCTCCTACCCACATAATCAATGTCGACTGCACGGACAACTCACGAGCCAATATCTCAATCCTTCTGGCATGGTCACAGGCTCACAATCGCAATCATCCCGACGTGATCATATGTTCAGTACTACAATCCGTCTGGCATGGTCACAGGCTCACTATCACAATCCGCCCTGCATGGTTACAGGCTCAATATCACAATGGAAGCTGATAATGCAAGAAAACATGTGCATGATCAATAAATGTCAAGTTTCAAACTCTTGAACTGGTGTAAACAACATGCTACGATGTATGCTTGTGCGAGTGTACTATTATAGTCCAAGTCAACAAGTAATATCAAAGACATCGAATTGCTCATTAGATGCAACACAACAAGTCATGTAAGGTGCATGACATATAGAAGGAAAATCACACCTTCACACGAATATCATCAATATTATTCCACCAGGCCGTCACATATCAACCCTGACATAGCCACCTTATTGCTCCGATCAGACATTTAACACAATAGCCACTCGTATCACTCCGCCCCAACATTAATATATTAGCAACACGTATCACTCAACCCAAACAATGTATCAATAGCCACCCGTATCACTCCGCACAATCAACAGCGGTGAGATGCGACCCTTATGCCCCGTTTAACAACAATTGGTCCACTAAACAAATCCTTATGTGCTAACATCACAACAACACGACATATCAATTCGTACTATAAGTGCCCATAGGCCACAAACCTTTCCAAAACAACAATGCCAATATCACCACAACACATTGCCCACGACTCAACCACAATATGTACAAGATTCCCAATAGCAACAAAATAAATAAGGAAATTAACTCAACAATGAACAACACTCCATTAAATAACAACTTGAGCTAAAATGAGTAAATAGCTTTCAACAACTTTTACATCAATTAGATGCTTAAGAATAAACTCAATAATGAATGTATTTCCATGAGATGGAAACTTCAAACTCTAGTGTATGACATAAGCTATCAATGAAAGAGATGACACGAACTAGCAACTACGTCAAAGTGCATGAGAATAGCTTGACAACGAAAGGATATCTTGTAATAGTAACTTCAAATAAAAATAATTCAACAATGAAAGAGATAATGTCAATAAAAGGTAACAACTACAAATAAATCATGTGGGGATAAACTTGACAATGGAATATAGCACATGAAATGACAATTCTAATTAAATTATATAAGAATAAATTTTACAAAGGAATGTAGAACATGAAATGACAATTCAATTAAATGTATATAAGAAGCCTAAGACTATAATTCGGTCAAAATTCCATATATAAGGCTGTGTACACACTCGTCACCTCATGTAAACGCCTTCTACATAATCCAAATAGTGCAATTAAACTAAATCCTATGGGGGTAGTTCCCCGACACAATGTTAGTTAAGATACTTATCTCAAATAAGTTAAAGATTCGATCATTAATGAAAATCAAAAAGTCAACCGAAAAAGTCAACCCCGGGCTTTTCCCTCGAAACCCGACAAAAATCATAAAAGCCGAACACCCATTCCAATACGAGTCTAACCATACCAAAATCATTCAATTCCGACTTCAAATTGGCCTTCAAATCATAATTTTATATTTCAGATTTTTTTAAACAAAAATCTCCAATTTTTCTAATTCAAATTACTAATTAAATGATAAAAACAAAGATAATAAAAGTGAGTACTTATGACCAAATTCGACTCAAAAATACCCCAATCAAATCCATTAAAATTTTCTTTAAAATTGCTCAAAATCGAGCTCTCTAACTCAAAAAGTAATAAAATAATAATAGCCCTCGAAATAGAGTACTTATAAGTCTGCCAAGGGTCCCCCTTTGCGATTGCGGACCATGCTTCGCGATTGCGAAGCACAAAATTATAAGCTGCCAAATAACCCTACGCGAATAGAATATAGAGGTCACGAACATGATGCCCAACATGGGACACCTAAGAGTACGTGGAGTACAAACCGCGAACACGAAGGCTTACATTGACCAACCCTAAGAAGCCCTTCTACGGGAACGCATATACATGTATGCGATCGCGAAGAGCTGCATCCCGCAACTACGTGCATGAATCTCCTTATTCCCGAATGCCAATAGCAACTGCTCCTGCCGCCCAAAAGCCATACGCGAACAAGACAATCGACTCGTGATCCCGAATAAGAAGTCACCAAATATCATAACAACAATTCAAAATAGGAGGGAATGGCTCGTAGCCTATCCGAAACACACCCGAGGTCCCCACGACCCCGCCCAAACACACTAACTAATCCCAAAACACAATATGAACTCGCTCGAAGCCATAAATTACATAAAACAACACCAAAACCACGAATCAGACATCAATTCAAGCCTAATGAACTAATGAACTTCCAACTTCTAAAACTAATATCGAAACATATCAAACCAACACAGAATGACCTCAAAATTTTCATGCAAGCCCCAAATGAAAAGACGAAGCTATACCAACTCATGGATTCACACTCCGAATGTGATATCACTAAAGTCAACTCCGGGTCAACCCACTCAACCTTCTAAACCTTCAACTTTCCAACTTCTTCCAGAAAAATATCAAATCAACCTATAGATCCCCAAATCCAAATCCGAACATACGCCTATGTCCAAATTCACCATAGTCAAACTCCGGATTAATCTAAACAAGAGTCAAACTCCGTTCAACTCTTACTACTAAATCTTCTAAAATAGAGATCATTCTTTTAAGTCAATTCTGAATTGCCCGAAAACTAAAACGGGCCATACGCACAAATCATAATAAATAATATGAAGCTTCTCGGGACCTTAAGCCACCGTACGGAATGCTAAATCTCAAAACGACCGGCCGGATCATTATATTATCCCCGTGTTAAAAAAGTGTTCATCCTCAAACGTGCCAAGAACCGTTCCAAAGTCATCAAATCACTGAATGGACTCACCATACACATACTCACCGTTGATCCTGTGTCACCCTAATACACATAGGCCCGACAATGCCATCTGAACTGAAGATTATTCCTTTCACCCATATCGATAAGCCTCAGATCATTCTTTCAGCATCCGATCATTCCCCAAAGACCCGATTCCCACATAAACACTCGGTATCAACCTTAACAAACACAAGGTATAACTACATGACGTAATACAACACCCATATGCCAAAAGCAACAACTTTGACCATAATAGCTCCTATAATCCACCCCAACAACGGTAAATATCATCATATTAGCTAGAACCATGTCACAAAACCTCCCAACACTTTAAATGATGTATGAAACATGAATATCTCACAACCACTCACCCAAATGAACAAGCCACACCCCACACAACCTGGGCACATACCTCGCAATTCGAAATCAACAATCACAACTCAAATATGACTGAATATGAAAAGAGAAACACATGAGAGAACTATCAAAAAAGTCAAACAGATATAACTCCACATCAGTATCATACTACGAATCTATTCCACAAGGGAGAAATAAAACATATGAAGTAATTACAAGGACCTCATCCTAATATAACTCCACCGCGGCATGCAAGCTGATCCAAACATATCAATCCACACGAAAACACGTGGATCCCATCCTCAACTCTAAGTCCCGAGTATAATAAACATCTCACCAACCGAAAACCTTTCACTAACTCAATTTCACGGAATGAAATCACATTATGTAATAGACTTTCAATCTCTGTAGAGCACCTCACAAGTCATAGCCAAACCATGGAAGAATCACATCAAAACCTACCATATTAAGTAATAGAAAGTTCATCCTAGTCTCGTAACTCTCTATAGTGAGAAAATCAAAATGAAAGACACACGCTACCACAATAGAATCTCTCAACAGATATAAACAAATAAGCAGAGTACAAGAATCACGAAACACACCCATATATGAAGCAAGATAAGAGGAATCACTCCAATGACCAGATCAAAAGTAAGACTAGTGCACCTCTATGAAAACTCGAAACCGTACCTATAGTGACACTATCTGGTGTAGTGGCCTCATCCTTACCATGGAATGCATATCAATGGTCCGGGTCGGGCCGGGCCGGGCCTCCCCCTCTTGGATGCCCTCTACCTGTCTGTCATCTACCCCGAGTTGGCTGTGCATGTGGAGTAACAACTGGAATGGAGCTTATAGGTTGAGTGCTCTGGTGAAATCCACCTCTTATGAGTCTAGGAAAATCTCTCATAATGTGCCTAGTATCTGCACACTCATAACAACCCCTCAGCGGGCTTGGCTGCTAGTGCTGAGTTTGTGTTAGATAACTGGAATTAGTATTGTAGGAACCTCGTGCAGGTGGTTTAGTAAAAGACGACTTCCCCATACGAGTACCCTGTGATCCCTGAATAGTTGGAGCACCGTGTACTCTGAAGTACAGTCTGGACTAAATACACTAAATCTTCCTAAACCTCGAGAAATCTTGGCTTCTTTAACCTCCCTCCCCGCACCTCGTTCTTACCTCCTGATAATCTCCACAACCTACTGAAATGGAGTATCAGTGTCCAACTTTCGAGCCATGCTGAATCTATGACCATAATTAAGCCCCTCGATGAATCTGTAGACCCTCTCTCTAATGGTAGAAATCAAAATAGGTTCATGATAATATAAGTCACTAAACTTGATGGCATACTTAGACACATGGTGCCATGACGCTACTGCTCGAACTCTATGCGCAATGCATCCTAGAGAATCTGGGGAACAAACTCCCTAAAACCATATCTGAAAACTGAGTCCAAGTTAATGGGGCTGCATCACCTGGCCTACCCTCCTCATAATCCTTCCACAACCTATACGCTGCTCCTGATAGCTAAAATGTAGTAAAGGCTACTCCGATCAGCTCCACAATGCCCATCGTGCGGAGAATATGGTGACACTTGTCCTGCAAACCCTGCACGTCCTCTGTCACTATGCCACAATAAGTAGGAGGGTGCTACTTCTTGAACCTATCAAGTCTTAGGTGCTCCTTCTTAGATGCCTTAGGCCTAACCTCAGGCTAAACCACGATAACGGGTTGTAGGGGTACAATACCTGGAGTATGACCAACATGAGTTTGTTGATCTAGAGTACAGACAGTGGGAGTTTGAGCTCCTCGCCCAATCTGTGAAGTAGCTGGTGCAACTAGGATCAATCCCGTCTGAGCCAATGTACCAAACATGCTCAGGAACTGCGCTAAAGTTTGTTGAAGTCCGAGGGTAACAACAGTCGCCTCTGGTACTCATCCGCCAAACAGAGATACTGGTGGCTCGTCATCTGCTACTCTGGCAGGTGCTCTATCTGCGCACATGCCCCTCCTCGGCCCTCGCCTCTCGCGGCTCTAGTAGGGGGAGGAGGTGTATGCTCGGTGGATCCGGTAGTGCGTTTCCTCACCATCAGTGAGAGAATAGATATGCAAAGGCTCAAGCCTTGAAATCAATAAATCTGCTTGATAGGAATGAAAGAAATTGATCTTTTTTTCCTAATGGTTTCGTATCCTCTCAAAGATAAGTATAGACGTCTCTGTACTGATCCATAAGACTCTACTAAACTTGCACGTGACTCATAAAATCTATGAACCTAAAGCCTTGATACCAACTTTTCACGATCCAAAATCCCACCATAAGTATCATGATAACACCTAATCTCTAGGACAAGGTAAGACGATTTACTTAGAACAGTTAAAGGAGTTAAACATGATATTTTAAAGCAAAGTTGAATATAAAAACTGAAATGAATGTTATATAAGCCTACACGGCAATAATCCACCTAAGACTAGGTAGTACCGAGTCACAAACTCTAGATGAATACATAGAAATATATCAAAATAAAAAAAATATTATTGTTCAGATACGAATTGAAAATACAATCAAAAGGAAAAGGATTCAAAGGGACTGCGACGACCAAGACAACTGTACCTTGAATCCTTACGATCAAGAAGCTAACTTTATCTCCAATACCTAGATCTGCACAAAAATATACAGAATTGTAGTATGAGTACACCACGATCAGTACCTAGTAAGCAACATAACAAGTCATGTAAGGTGCATGACATACACAAGGAAAATCACACCATCACATTAATATCATTAACATTATGCCCCGGTCTGTCACATATCAACCCTGGTATAGCCACCATCATATCTTTGCACTGACAATATCATAATAATCACACGCATCGCTCCGCCCAGCCATTTAACAATATAGCCACCCATATCACTCCACCCAAACATTAAAACAATAGCCACCCGTGTCACTCCGCCCAGATTATTTATCAATAGCTACATGTATCACTCCGCCCCGACAGTATATCAATGCCACCCCTATCACTCTGTACGAGCAACAACTATTGAGATTCCACCCTTGTACTCTGTATAATAACACTCTATCGACAAAATAATCCACATATGCTAACATCACGAAAACACGACATACCAATTCATACAACAAGTGCCCATAGGCCACAAACTTTCCAGAACAAAAATACCAATATCACCAGAACACATAGCACATGGTTCAACCACGATGTGTACAATAATCCCAATAGCACCTAAATGAAATAGGGAAAATAACTCAACAATGTAAAATACTCCATTAAACAACAACTTGAGGAAAAATAGGTTAATGGCTTTCAATAACATCAACTTCAATTAATTGTTTAATAATAATCTCAATAATGAAGGTATTTCCATGAGATGGAAACTTCAAATTCTAGTTTATGACATATTCTAACAATGAAAGAGATGGAACAAACTAGAAACTACGTCTAAATGCATGAGAATAACTTGACAACATGGGATATCATGTAATAGCAGCTTCAAATAAGAATAATTAAACAATGAAAGAGGTAATGTGACAATAAAAGGTAACAACTTCAAATAAAGCATGTGAGAATAAACTTTACAGTGGATATAGAATATTAAATGACAAATTCAATTAAAGAATATAAGGATTAATTTAACAAAGGAGTGTAGAACATGTAATGACAATTCAATTAAATGCATATAAGAAGCCTAAGAGTCTAATCTGGTAAATTTTTGACATATAAGGTTGTGTACACATCGTCAGCTCATTTACACGTCTTGCACATAATCCAAATAGTGTAATTAAACCAAATTGTACGGGGTAGATTCCCCCATACAACGTTAGGCAAGATACATACCTCAAATAAGCAAAATCAATGCTCTAAAAAGCCTTTTCCCGTAGTAAACAACCTTTGTACGGCTCGAATCTAGCAAAAATAACTTAATATCATAAATAAAAGACATATGAAATAATTTCGGATAATAAAGCTTCGATCTTTAATGAAAACCAAAAAGTCAACCCAAAAAAGTCAATCCAGGGCTTACCCCTTGTAACCCGTCAAATGTTACGAAATTCGAACACCAATTCCTATAGGAGTCCAACCATACCAACATCATCCAATTCCCACCTCAAATCGACCTTCAATCATCATTTTATATTTTAGAAAGTTTTTGTTTTTACAAAAATCCCGAAATTTTCCAATTCAAATCACTAATTAAATGATAAAGAAAGATAGAATCCTGAGATATAACCAAATTCGAGTCAAGAGAACTTACCCCAATCCAAATAGTAAAAATCTCCTCCAAAATTTCCCAAACTTGAGCTCTCTAACTCAAAAGGTGATAAAACAACAGAAGCCCTCGAAATAGAGAATTTATAAGTCCGCCTAGGGGTTCCTCTGCCCGATGGCGGAACATGCTTCCGATCGTGAAGCACAAAATCATAAGCTGCCAAATAACCTTATACGAACACGATTGGAGTTCATGAACGCAATTCCCAGCATGGAAAACCTACGTGAACAAAGAGTACTAACCGCAAATGCGAAGCCCTTTGACGCGAACGCATATAGATGTCCGCGGTCGCGAAGAGCTGCATTCCACAACGGCGCAAATGCGTTTCCTTCTTTGCGATCGCGAAAAGAAACTGCTCCTGCCTCCCAAAACATCCCTATATGAACGCGGAAATCGACTCACAATCATGAATAAGAAGACACCAAATATCAGAACAACAATCCAAAATAGGAGGAAATGGCTCGTAGCCCATTCGAAACCCATCTGAGGTCCCCGGGACCCTGTCCAAACACACTAAAAATCCCAAAACACAAAACAAACTCGCTCGAAGCCTCAAATCACATCAAACAACACCAAAACCATGAATGGCACATCGTTTCAAGCCTAATGAACTTCCAACTTCTAACACTACTACTGAAATATATCAAACCAACTCGGAATGACCTCAAATTTTGCATGAAAGCCCCAAATGACACTACAGAGCAGTACTAACTACTAGAATTACAATTCGAACCCGATATAAACAGTGTCAACTCCCGGCCAAACCTCTCAACCTTCTAAACCTGCATATATCTATCTTTCGCAAAAAAAAAAAAAAAAATCAAACCAACCTACGGATCTCTGAATCCATATCGTGATATATGCCTAAGTCCAAAATCACCATATGAAGCTATTGAAATCATCAAAACACTATTCCGGAGTCTTCTACACAAAATTCAAAATCCAGTCAACTCTAACTACTTAAGCTTCTTAAAGAAGGATCATTCGTCCAAGTCAAACTCGAATCACCTGAAAACTAAAACCGACCATACACATTAGTCATAATACATAATATGATGCTTTTGAAGACCTTAAACCACCGAACAGAATGCCAAAGCTCAAAACGACCAATCGAATCATTACACACAGATAAAAAGAAAAATCTTCACAGTAAAATCATAAGGATCATACAACTACAGACATCTCTTTATGCCATATCATGGTCACGACCAGAATTCCATCACTTAGTCTTCCTGATTCCTAACTCATCAACAAGACATAAGAATCTATTCCATTCCACAAATGAACAGCTGAAAGATCCCTAACATACTCATAACTCATGACTATACAACATATCAAGACAGAAATGAAGCACTCAATGTCCCATGACATCCAAAGCAAAATTCTCTCGTTGCATGTAAATCATCTAAGCATAGTCCTCAGTCACATAATACTAATCATATTGCTATCCTAGTACTCATTGATCCATCAATCCCACCCTAGGGACACTGCCAGACATATAAGTCCAAATGCACATTCTCACACAGTTGCAACTACCGAGCCCAAGTTGTGGTCTAAACCTGGCCTCAAGTCCTCCACATTGGCCTATCTCCACAACACAAAGAAAATATGTTGCTCCTCATCCATGAAATCACAACTCGTCGATGCACATCTAGTACCGAGTTCTCAACATACATACGAGTAGATGGAAGGGATTCAAGGAGATACGCTTCAAGCTGAATCAATGATGCACAATAAGGAAAGAAAGATGGGAAATTTTCCTACATGCAATGTGGCCTCTCGAAGATAAGTATGGATGTCATCATACCGTTATGCAAGATTCTACTAGACACTTTCTCACGACTCGTAGAACCTATGAACCCAGTGCTCTGATACCAACTTGTCACAACCCAAAATCTAAACTTGAACCGAACACGTCTACACAAATCAGAATCACCTCAAAGTTTGTGCACTACTTACAAATAACACAAAAAACTTATTCCAACTTTCAGAACAATAATCCAAACCTGATAACATCGAAGTCAGCTCCCGATTAAGCCTATAAACTTTTCAAACCTTCAAATTACCAACTTTCGTCAATTCCAGCCAAAACCTTCTTGAAATATCCAAATGAAAATCCAAATATATTCCCATGTCAAAATTTAGCATCCGAACTTAAAATAATCAAAACTCCAATCCGAAGTGTCACGACCCAATTTTCCCTCCGTAAGGTATTGTGGTGGCACCTAGTCTTAGGGACTAGGTAAGCCTAACATTTACTGAATAACACTAATAAATAACAGCTAACAACTTTAGAAATGGAATTCTCTATAAAATATACAATTCCCAAAATCGGTAGTACAAGTCATAAGCCTTTGTAGGAGAAATTCTACGTAATGAATACATCATTGTTCCGGAATAGAAGGAACAATGGAAATAAATACATTAGAGTGTGACTTCAGAGCCTACGAACGCTCAGCAGGTGTATCTTGAAGTCTCCAGCCACACCAAGCATGAGTCTCAGAACCTACTCGATCCGAAGCACCTGGCTCTGCACAAAAAAAATGGTGCAAAAGTGTAGCATGAGTACACCATAGTGGTACCCAGTAAGTACCAAGCCTATCCTCGGTAGAGTAGTGATGAGGCCAGGTCAAGACAATCACTCAACATCTAAGCATGTGCAGGATACGACATAAAGCTAACAATAAACGAATATTAAAAATAATGCCAATAACAAACATGATTCATATAACAAACAATAGTAACGATATGTGAAACACGTCTTGCAACGAGAAATAACCAAGTAATTAGACAACAACATAGTTGGGATACACACAAGGGTAATGCGCTCAAGTAGGGAAAACAATGTCAACACAACCAATCAAATTGTTCTAATACAGGATTCTAATAATTTCAATTCCCGAACTCTCATACCATAGATCACATCTTTCAAACCTTTGACACACAGAGCACCTTGTGCGCACATCTTTCTATCATACATTGCGTGACAAAATCCACGTCCTACTCACTACATAATATATGTGACACGTGCTAATTAGGATGTTCAAGAGACTTTATGCATATATCGAAAAGTAAATTACATCTTTTGAACCAAGTAGGAAATCAATGAGAAAATGAGTTTATTTTGAAAATCATTTGGGTAATCAAAATAACCTTTTTCAAATAAACAATCACCGGATAAGCTACTAAATTTAATGTAAAATTTATTAAATTACAATATAATGAAAATTCCTTTTTAAGTAAAATAAAAACCTCAGACAGGCCAGAGAGATTTAGTTGAGAAATCAATTGAAGTAAAATATGACAACTAGTAGAAATGGTAAGTATCGAATTAAACAACGGGTTTTAACTTAAAAGTCACACAAGGCAGCATGATATAAATTCTTTTATTTAAAATCACTATACTACCAACAACTCAGCAGGACAGGTGGCAATGACTCAACATAGTAAATTCATCTAGAAAATCAACTTACAGAATAATAGTATTAGGAGGAAGAACTAAGGAAATGACGGCAAGGCGATAAGTCAACGACAATAACTAAATCCTCCGAAAAATAGTGAAGAATCGGGAATACAAGTTCTCAGCATCTCATACGAAAGAACCGAAACCAATGAAACAGAACAGGGAATACAAAACACAAAATATGTTGTGGTGCGCAACCCGATCCCACTATCTAATACCAATATCATAATTCATCCTTATTCCACCATATTAATTCACCCTTATTTCACCTGTTGCGGCGTTCAACCCGATCCCACCATACAATATCAATATCATGCCAATAAACAAAATATGTTACGGCGCACAACAAGATCCCACCATATAATGTCAATATCATAATTCACTCTTATTTCCTTATAACAGTCCACCCTTATTTCACCTATTGCGGCGTGCAACCCGATCCTGCCATATAATAGCAATATCATAAGATAAATATCCTCCCTTATTTCACCACCTCCCTTATTTCACCTGTTGCGGCGTGCAACCCGATCCCCTTTACTATAATTTAGATCAACAAAAACAATTCAGTGACTCCATCTATAAGAATTTCTACAATCAAGGGTATCAGTACACAACAACAACAGAACCACATAAAACATGGAGGAACACAACAACTTCACAAAAACGACAGGGCAGATAAGGTACACGGTAACTAAGTATGCAATCACAACAATTAAGACATGTAGCAGATAAGAGCAAGACATATAACAATTCAACAATTAAGCGGTAACAAGACAATAAGAAAGGCAATAACTTCAGCTACGTCATATAAGTCCAAATAACGAGTAAGAAGTACAATAGGTGCTAATAACGTCAAATAAGGCATGTTAGAATACCCTAACAACGAGATACCACATGTTATGACAATTCAATTAAAGGCATGGAAAGACACTAGCCAATCTAAATCGGTCAAATACCATATATAGAACAGGTACACACTCGTCACTTTGTGTATACGACTTTCACATAACAAGATAGCACAATTTACTCAATTCCTAAGGGGTACTTTCCCCCACACAAAGTTGGGCAATACATGTACCTCAATTCGGCAAAATCAATACTCAAATTAGATTTTCCTTTACAAATTTACCTCCGCTTGGCTTAATCTAGCAAAGTCGACTTAAATACATCAAACAATGCAAGAGAAAACTTCAATTATCAAAGTTATGATCCTTATACAATTTGCAAAAAGTCAACAAAAGTCCCCCCCCCCCCGGTCTCGCACCTCAGAACCCGATAAAATGTACAAAATCAAAACACCCATTCCGATACGAGTTCAACCATACCAAAATTATTAATTTTCGACATCAACTCGTCCTTCAAATCATCATTTTTCATTCTGAAACATTTTACAATTTTTCCAATAATTTTCCTCTCGGTTCTCATGAATTTGATGTTAAATCTAATGTGTATTCAGAAATATAATTGAAAATTCATTAGAGGTACTTACCCAATGCTTATAGATGAAATTCCTCACTCAAAATCACCCACTCCCAGACCTAAGGTTCAAAATATAACAAAATGAAGCTAAAACTCGGAATGCCCAACATTTAGCAGGATGCAGATGTCGCATTTGCGACAGGGTGTTTGCAAATGCGACCTCTGCAAATGCGACCCCTGATAGACCAGGCCTTCATCGCAAATACGACATAGAGTTTGCAAATGAGAAACTTTTCAGGCTTCGCAAAAGCTATAATTTCATCGCAAACACAATTTAGTCTCCATCATCCCAGGTTCACAAATGCGAAGACTACCTCTCAAATGCGGTAGTCGCATTTGCGACAAAAATATCGCACATGCGTTGAAACCAGAACAACACTCAAAATTCTTAACAAAACACTCTAAAGCTAATTCGAAAGTCACCCGAGCCCTCGAGGCTCCAAACCAAACACCCACACAAGTCTAAAAACATAACATGAACTCACTCAAGTGATCAAAACATCAAAATAACCTCTAGAATCAAGAATCGGACGCCAAAATAAACTCAAGAACTCATATAATCACAACCGAGAATCAACTCTAAATGACACCAAATTTTGCAGGCAAGTTCCATGATCTCGAAACAAAAATCTGGACTTGATAACCTTAAAGTCAAACCATGTTCAAACCTAGGAAAATTTCTAAACTTTTAAATTGACAACTTCCGCTAAACGATGCCGAAACCTTTTAGAAACATCCAAATGAAATCCGAGGCATACTCCTAAGTCTAAAATCACCGTCTGGAACCATCGAAACTCCGATCCGAGATCAAATACTCAAAATTCAAACCTTGATCAATTCCTTCAACTTCGAGCTTCTCAAATGAGAGTCACTCCTAAAAATCCTTTCTGAACCTCTCAAAAACCCAAATCGACGATGCACGCAAGTCATATAACACTGTGTGAAGCTACTTGTGACCTCAAACTTCTAAGCCGGATGAAATTTCTCAAAACAACCAGTCGGGTCATTGCATGAAGTCAGTTACATAAAAGTCAAACTCGGTCAACTCTTCAAACTTAAATCTTCCTAGTTGAGAATCATTTTTCCAAATCAATCCCCAAACACTCAAAAAACCAAAACTGATGATACAAGCAAGTAATTATACACAATAGAAGCTACTCATGACCTCAAACCACCGAACTGATGACAACTACTCAAAACGACGGGTCCGTTTGTTACATTAACTCGTCACGACTGAAAATCCAAACTTGCACCGAACACGTCTAAACAACTCGTAATCACCTCTACTTTGGTACACTCGTTTCAAATAACAAAACAAACCAATTCCAACTTCTGGAACTACAATCCGAACTTGATTACATCGAAGTCAAATCGCAGTCAAACTTATGAACTTTTCAAACTTTCAAATTGCTAACTTTCACTAATTCAAGCCAAACCTTTATAGAATACTACTCCTATAGTAGTTTATCCTGTATTTATCAATATTTTGGATAATTTAGATTTTAGCTTACCATGTCATCACAATCATTAGTGAGATTTTAGTCCACGACACAGATTAAGCAAACCTCAAACAGAATAATGATGTACCACCAAAAGTACATCAAAAAATTGCTGAAGAAAAACAACATAGAGTCGTCCAAATCAAATAATACTCCTATTGTTGATGCTACAAAACTGGATTTTGATGAAGATGAATAAAGTCTGGAGCAGAAACTATATACAGGAATGATAGATTCTCTTTTGTACTTAACTGCTAGGAGGCCTGACATTGTTTTTAGTGTAGGTTTCTATGCAAGATTTTAAGAAGATCCAAAGGAATCAAACTTGAAGGCAACTATTTTTTAGATATCTGAAGAAACACCCGATATATGTTAGTAGTATTCTACAGGGTACAACTTTTATTTAATTGGATATGCTAATCCATACTACACAAAAAAATTTTGAAAGTAAAAACACTTTAGCAACAACTCATTTTCTTAGTTCCTGCCTAGTCTCCTAGCCAACCAAGAAACAAAATTTAATTTCTCTATCCACGGTTGAAGCAGAATATATTGTTGCAACCTCATGCTATGCACGACTGATGTATATTAAGATACAACTGAGGGATAATTACTTATTTTTTGATTGTGTGCCCATTTTTGTGACAACACATGTGTTATCAATATAAGGAAGAATTTATGTCACCATAAAAAAACAAAGAATATAGGCAAAAGGCATCCTTTTCTGTCACGATCCAAACTGGAGAATCATGACTAGCACGCGGGGCATACTTGCCGAGCACCAACGTACATTTTATCTAACCTTCTTTATTATTTTTAAGGGCCAACGAGATCAATGTAAATGGTACATACGGATGATGAACAATAAACAATGAAAGATAATGGCATGAACCTACATCACATGGGATGACAAGACTACTAAGAAACTACATAAAAGGTACGAGCTACAACGCTGCCAAGAAAGACTATACAAAAAAGATTAGCCAACAAGGCATATCAACTATACATGAGTCGACACCTGTCTATGAGCCTCTAAAGAAGAATAAGTGATACAACATTGCCGGAACAGGGCCCCGACATAACATAATATCTATAACAAAAGTGCATACCAAGACCACGGCAAGTCCGGAGAAGGGATCTCTCTAATAACCACTGATATGGAAATCCTACTATGGTGGGGGAGCTGCGTCTACCTGTCTATCATAACCTGCAGCATGACATGCAGCATCCACAAATAAAAAGGACGTCAGTACGAATAAATTACTGAGTATGTAAGGTAGGAAAGCATAAGTAAGACCAGTAATGTAAATAGGGATAGAATATATATAACCTCTAACATATGGGTACCTCTGAGGGCTACTGACATGAAATGCGTGATACCTACATATATATACATAAACTTTTAAAACATATGCCTTTGTGGGCAACATCATCATCATATCGTACCCGGCCATAATAGGCTCAGTAAAACGTACCCGGCCACGTGGAGCTCGGTAAAACCCAACTGATCAGTGGTTTCACAATATGTGTCATACCCGGACGACTATATCACGGATCGGTAGAGTAAAATAGATACATATATATATATATATATATATATATATATATATATAATGCATGCATGACTCATTGGAATCATATTCTGAACCTTTCCGAGTGATGTAAGGTCGATATTCTCCGTAAACGTTATTAGGAATAACTCTTCATCAAGAATCTTATAAGAATCAGGAAGTACCAACAACATTGATAACATAAGAATAAGAGAAGCAACCTCAACATGAATTGTTCCATAAGAAGGGAGACAATGTAAGTACTGCTAGCTTCTCAGAGTAGAGTATCTTTGGAAGCTCGTTCATCGCATTATGTACAATCGGAGTCGTTTAAAAGAAGGAAAGGGATAGCCTCACATACCTTGTATATATACTGCCCAACCTCAATCTATGCTAATGTCGCGACTCCTTAGTCTACAATAAGATAAACGATATTATCGTTATCATTTAAGCGTCATAACTGTTACGTATCGACCACAAACCATTCTACGATGAAACGGACAGCACCTCCCCTATATATATATGACTTCACACAAGTCAAAACAATCACCAAACACCCAAAATAACATAAAAAATAATCATATTGAGCCTCCCAAAACAGTCCACACAACTTCATACATAAGACGACCACCGTAGTAGTGTAAAACAACCCGGAAATATTATGACGAACGACCAGACCACCACCCTAAATATATATAGTTTTTCCCCACACCCTTCCTCCTTGAAAACTCGACAAAACAGTAGTAAAACACGCAGCCCAACAGCAACACAAAACAGTCCACAAAACCGTCCCGTGAGTTCTTAAAAGTATAGAACGAATTACCATGAATTTACAGCAGAGAAAACGTGGATGAAAGAGATCAGTAAACTCATGTTACTTGTTGGATAACTCATCCATTATCTTGGTTCTTCAGACTCTAGGTTTTACCCCCAATTAGAACTTGAAAGAGAGAGATAATCAATTAGGGCTTGTGGATAATTTTTGGAGGAAGCTTGCAGGAGTTTAGGTCTGGTTATTTTTGATATATAATGAGTTTTATATTGTAGGATATAAGACTTTAAATGGCATCTTTGGCCGACCCAAAATTACCTATTTTTGGGCTCTCATTTAACCAAGTAGGTGACACACCTACTTGTCACTTAGCAGCCTGTGCAGTCTCGCAACAATGCCTGTATCTATGTACTCTGATTTCGTACCGATAATAGGTTTAATGAGTTGGAAACTAGACTAATATATCTTAAATTTGGTGGGTAGATCACCCCTTAATTCCAAGTAAATTGGGAGAAAAGCTTAGTAACATTTGACCTAAAGTTTAAATAAATTTATGAACATAAGTTGCGACACTTTTTGTCGACTTTTGTTTCATAACTCGTTTGACTTCAAGACTTATGATACATATATTATATTATTCAAATACCTTTAAAAAACCTCTTGAGAATATTAAGAACCCCTAGGTTTACCCAAAAATACAGGTTACAAGATCCTTGATTCGTTTAACTTCTAATACTTGTTAATCACCCTTATACACTCTTGTATCATTTAAGACCAATATGATTAACTTCTTATCTTCTCAAAGATAATCTCTTCTCAGATTTACGTCAACTACCTTATGGCATGAACCAACGTGTGTGATTATGGGTTGTAACACTCTCCCCCCTTAGGAACATCCGTCCTCGAATGTAAGGGTTTATGGGCAGTCCAACTCATCATGGGTTCCAACGGAAATTTCCGGCCGATTTTCCCCTATAAAATGGATACTACACAAACTCGCAAGAATTTAAACCCAATGTATAGTCTCACAAGGCTATATCAAGTATTATGGATATGTACATTGTCTGTATATCACCATTTTGAATTAAGGAATAGTATTCTCAAGCTACTACTTAACTCATAGAGACATTTCACCTTCTAATGCGTCCTGCCCCCCACCCCCCAGGGATCCTTGTTATCTTGAATCTGGAACAAGTAAGGGTATTTAGACTTCATCTCCTCTTCTGATTCCCATGTAATTTCTTCCATGTTCTTGTTCCTCCACAATACCTTGACGAAAGCTACATCCTTTATTCTCAGCTTGCGAACTTGTCGATCTAATATAGCCACTGGACCTTCTTCATATGATAGATCCTCTGTAACTTGTAGATCTTTGATAGGGACGACCCGAGATGGGTCTCCAATACATTTCCTCAATGTAGATACATGGAATACCGGGTGGACAAATTCCAATTTAGATGGCAATTCTAACTCATAAGAAACCTGTCCAATTCATCGAAGAATTTTGTATGGACCGATATACCGCGGACTCAACTTACCCTTCTTCCCAAAACGTATAACACCCTTTATCGGCGTGATCCTCAGGAAAACCAAATCACCAACCTCAAGCTCCAAATCACAACTTCGTACATCAGAATAAGACTTTTTCCTGCTTTGCACCATCCTCAGCCGCTCTTGTATCAGTTTCACCTTCTCAATGGCTTGGTGAATCAAATCTGGCCCATATAGTTCTGTTTTACCAACTTCAAACCACCCAAGTAGTGATCTACATCTCCTCCCGTATAGTGCCTCGTACGGGTCCATTTTAATACTTGAATGACATCCATTATTGTAGGCAAATTCTATGAGTGGAAGATGGTCATCCCAAATCCCCTTGAAATCCAGAACACTTGCTCGTAGCATATCTTCAAAAGGTACGTTCAGCTTGTTCATCAGTTTGTGGATGGAATGCAGTGCTGAGATTCACTTTTGTGCGTAAACCTTTCTGAAAAGACCTCCAAATGTTAGCCGCAAATTGCGCTCCTCGTTATTATATAATAGATAACGACACACCATGAAGCCTAACAATTTCCTTGATATACAAATTCGCATAATTTTCATCTGTGTAAATTGTCTTAACTGGCAGAAAATGGACACATTTTGAAAGTCGATCAACTATCACCCATATGGAGTCAAACTTATTATAAGAGCGAGGTAATACAATAATGAATTCCATATTAATCACCTCCCATTTCCAGGTCGGAATCTCTATATTCTGAAGCAATCCACTAGGTTTTCGATGTTCGATTTTTACTTGTTGACAATTAGGACACTGGGCTACAAATTCTGCAATAGACTTCTTCATATTATCCCACCAATACTGCTCCTTAACATCATGATACATCTTTATCGAGCGGGGATGGATGGATTATCGGGATTGATGAATCTCAATCACAATCTTCTCTATCAACCCTGCCACATCGGGCACACATAATCGGCCCTGTTATCTCAATTCCCCGTCTGCGCCGATCTCAAAAGACGTAATTTTACACTATTGAATGCTCTCTCTCAATCGAACTAAGGTAGGATCTTCATATTTCCGTGCTTTTACCTCGGCTACCAAAGATGATTCTGATATATTCTGTACAGTAACCCCTCCATCACCAGAGTCTAACAATCTAATTCTCATATTGGCTAGCTGATGAAGCTCTTTAGTCAACCCCTATCTACCTGCCTCAATGTGTACTAAGCTTCCATTGACTTACGACTGGGAGCGTCTGCCACAATATTGACTTTATCGGGATGGTACAATATCTCGACATCGTAATCTTTCAGTAATTCAAGCCACCTACGCTGCCTCAAATTCAACTCCTTCTGCTTGAAGATGTACGGTAAACTCTTGTGATCTGTGTAGATGTCAACATGGACGCCGTATAAATAGTTCCGCCATATCTTCAAAGCATATATTATTGCAGCCAATTCCAAATCATAGGTCGGGCATGCTTTTTCAATTGTCTTGATGCATAAGCAACCACCTTCCAAGGTTGTATATACCTGAGGCATCACAATATACCACATAACCTTTTGTTCCTTCTGGGAGAGTGAGAACTGGCGCATATATCAATCGATTCTTTAACTCCTTAAAACATCGTTCACAAGCGTCAGACCACTGGAACTTAGTAGATTTCTGTGTTAACTTAGTAAATGGTGCTGATATAGAGGAAAACCCTTCTACAAATCGCCTATAATATCCTGCTAGTCCCAAAAAGCTGCGGACTTCTGATGGTGTTGTAGGTCTCGGCCAATTCTTTACCGCATCGATCTTTTGAGTGTCAACACTAATAACCTCGTCAGATATCACATGGCCAAGGAATGCTACTGAGTTCAGCCAGAACTCACATTTGGAGAGTTTAGCATATAACTTACGACCCTGAAGCGTCTGTAATACTATCCGTAAGTGGCCCGCATGTTCCGCCTCTAAATGAGAATACACCAAATGTCATCAATGAATATGATCACGAACACATCAAGATAGGGACTGAATACAGTATTCATGAGATCCATAAAATCTACTGCGGCATTTGTTAGCCCCAACGACATCACCAAGAACTCAAAGTTCCCATATCTTGTCCGGAAGGCCGTCTTTGGAATATCCTTCTCCTTAATCCTCACCTGATGATACCCTGAACGTAAGTCAATCTTGGAGAAATACTTGGCACCCTGGAGTTGGTCAAACAGGTCGTCAATCCTTGGAAGTGGGTACTTGTTCTTTATAGTAAACATATTCAACTGTCAATAATCAATACACATCCTTAACGATCCGTCATTCTTCCACACGAACACGACTGGCGCACCCCAAAGTGAAGTGCTAGGCCTAATAAATCCCTTATCCAGCAACTCCTTCAACTGCGCCTTCACCTCTTGCAACTCTGCCGGGGCCATCCTGTATGGAGGAATAGATATGTGTTGAGTGCCAAGCAACACATAAATGCTAAACTCAATCTCCCTTTCAAGAGGAAGGCATGGGAGTTCATCTGGAAAACATCTGGAAATTCATTGACCACGGGGATGGATTGTAGAGTAGGCGGCTTCGCCTCCGCATCCCTAACGCGAACAATGATAAAAGTAACCTTTTGAGATCATCTTCCTTGCCTTAATATAGGAAATAAACCTACATTTTGGCGTAGCAATGTTCCCTTTCCATTCGATGACGGGTTCATCAGGAAATTGAAACCTAACCATCTTCGTACGACAATCAACATTTGCATAGCATGAAGCTAACCAGTCCATTCCTATTATCACATCGAAATCAACCCTTTCTAATTCAAATACATTCGCCTAGGTTTGACGACTACAAATCATCAATGTGCAACATTTATATAACCTTCTAGCAATCACAGAATCTCTTATAAGAGTAGATACCGCAAGTGGTTTACTTACCAATTCTGGTTCAACACCAAACTTATTAGAAACAAAGGGTGTAACATATGATAATGTAGATCCGGGATCAATCAACGCATATACATCGTAAGAAAACACAGAAAATATACCTGTAACAACATCCTGAGACGACTCAAGATCCTGTCGACCTACTAGAGTATAGGTTCGATTTTGAGCACTACTCGAACTAGGAACTACACCTCTACCTCTACCACGACCTGTCAACTGCTGAAAAACCCGTGCTGGAGGTCAAATTGATGAAGAAGAACCAGACAGAGATCCAGTTGGCTGAGCCATACCACCACCTTATCTATTAGGACAATCCTGCATTATATGGCTAGGCTATATGCAAGAATAGCACGCATAAGAACCTCGACGGCACAATCCAAAGTGGGCCTTACCGCACTGATCACAACGGGGTGTTGGGGGTCTCTTCTAACTAGTATCTCTATGATATTGCAAGCCTGATGCCCGCGAACTCTCACCTGGACCAGAATAGGTAAATCGATCATACCGAGGCCTCTAAACTGTGGAGAAGCACTAGCTATAGGTGGTGCCGAACTCCTCGAAGACTGGGGCCTAACACTGCCTCTGAAGTCATGATAATACCCTACAAATATCGCCCTCTTATGCTGGCCCCTATCCTGCTCCCTATCTACCCTTTGCTACCGCTTACGATCCTCTAGGGTCTAGGCATAAGCCTGAATACGGGAAATATCCATGCCATCCACCAAGGAGGCTGCCGTGCACTCATTTATCAGATGTGGTCAACCCGTTCACAAACATATGCACCCTATCACTCATTTCGGCAACAATATGGGGAGCATACCTTGCTAAAGAATCAAACTACATACTATACTCTCGCACACTCATATTACCTTGTCTAATGTTCAAGAACTTATCAGCTCTAGCTCGTCGTATCTCAACTGGAAAAAAGTGATGAAGAAAGGCCTAAGAAAATTCCTTCCACACCTCTGGAGGGGCGTTCAGAACCATGGATCTCTCCTAACTATGATACTAGAAAACCGCTAAATCCCGTAATCGATAAGAAGCTAATTCTACTGCCTCTGTATTTGTAGCATGTATAACCCGCAGTGTACGATGAACCTGGTCAATAAAAGTCTGTGGGTCCTCCTTGGGTCTAATCCGGTAAACATTGGAGGGTCTAGATTAATAAAATAATGAATTCTCGTACTATCCGGTTTATTAACAGCACTGGTATTCTGCCTCTGATCCCGAGTAGCTACCAAGCTAGTCAATAACTGCACCGTACTCCGCATATCCTGGTCTTTAGGGCCAGACCAAGGAACTGGTGGTGTTGCGTGCCTCCAAATATCCTCTGGATGAGACAGAGTAGATGAGGTATGAGACGACATCTCACTCTGAGCCTCACTTTGGCCTTCTCTGGCTTGACGCACCTGACTAGTACCCTCTCACACAGCTATATCAAGCCGTCTGCTAATCGCTTGCTTCCTAGTCGAAGGCATCGTTGAAAGAAAACAAGGTTAATATTAGATACGAACACTAAAGACTCAAATCTATGCACGATCTAGATTCAGGAAGAAGGTAACAACCCTAGATGTCATGTAGTCGCCTGATTAAAAATGTGGCGCGCTACACATCCACAATCATGACTCTACTAGGCACGGCTCATAGACAACCCCTAGGACAGACTTGCTCTAATACCAAGTTTGTTACGACCCAAACTGGAAGATCATGACTAGCACCCAGGCCATACTTTCCGAGCACCAACGTACATTTTAGCTAACCTTCTTTATTATTTTTAAGGGCCGACGAGATCAATGTAAATGGTAAATATGAATGATGAACAATAAACAATGAAAGATAATGGCATGAACCTACGTCACATGGGATGACAAGACTACTTAGAAACTACATATAAGGTACGAGCTACAACACTGCCATGGAATAATATACAACAAAAATTAGCCAACAAGGCATACCAACTATACATGAGTCGACACCTGTCTATGAGCCTCTAAAGAAGCATAAGTGATACAACATGGCCAGAACAGGGCTCCGACATACCCATAATATCTATAAAAAAAATGCATACCAAGACTACGGCAAGTCCGGAGAAGGGATCTTACCAATAACCGCTGAACTGGGAAGCCTACTGTTGTGGAGGAGCTGCGTCTACCTGTCTATCAAGACCTGCAGCACGACATGCAGCGTCCACAAATAAAAAGGACGTCAGTATGAATAAAGTACTGAGTATGTAAGGTAGGAAAGCATAAGTAAGAGCAGTAATGTAAATAGGGATAGAATATATACAAAATCTAACATATGGGTACCTCTGAGGGCTACTGACATGAAATGCGTGATACGTACATATATATACATAAACTTTTAAAACATACGCCTCTGTGGGAAAAATCATCATCATATCGTACCTGGCCATAATAGGCTCGGTAAAACGTACCCGGCCACGTGGAGCTCGGTAAAACCTAACTGATCAGTGGTTTCACAATAGTTGTCGTACCCGGCCGACTATAGCGTGGCTCGGTAGAGTAAAATAGATACATATATATATAATGCATGCATGACTCATTGGAATCATATTCTGAACCTTTCCGAGTGATGTAAGGTGGATATTCTCCGTCCATGTTACTAGGACTAACTCTTCATCAAGAATCTTATAAGAATCAGGAAGTACCAAAAACATTGATAACATAAGAATAAGAGAAGCAACCTCAACATGAATTGCTCCATAAGAAGGGAAACAATGTAAGTACTGCTAGCTTCTAAGAGTAGAGTATCTTTGGAAGCTCGTTCATCATATTATGTACAATCAGAGTCGTGCAAAAGGAGGAAAGGGATAGCCTGACATACCTTGTATATATACTGCCCAACCTCAAGCTATGCAAATGTCATGACTCCTTAGTCTACAATAAGAGAACCGACACTATCGTCATTTAAGCGTCATAACTATTATGTATCGACCACAACCTATTTTACGATGAAACGGACAGCACCTCCCCTATATATATGACTTCACACAAGTCAAAACAATCACCAAGCAGCCCTAACAACATCAATAATAATCATATTGAGCCTCCCAACCACACAACTTCATACATAAGACGACCACCGTAGTAGTGTAAGATGACCCAGAAATGTTACGACGAACGACCAGCCCACCACCCTACATATATATGGTGTTTCTCCAAACCCTTCCTCCTCCAAAACTCCACAAAACAGTAGTAAAACACGCAGCCCAACAGCAACACAAAACAGTCCACAAAATAGTCCACTACAAGTGAATAGCTCGAACTCACGGCTTCCGATCAACGTCCCGTGAGTTATTAAAAGTATAGAATGAATTACCATAAATTTACAGAAGATAAATGGGTGAAAGAGATCAGTAAACTCACCTTACTTGTTGGATAAATCAGACCTTATCTTGGTTCGTCAAACTCTAGGTTTACCCCCAATTAGAACTTGAAAGAGAGAGAAAATCAATTAGGGTTTGGAATAATTCTTGGGAGGAAGCTTGCAGGGGTTTAGGTCTGGTTATTTGTGATATATTATGAGGTTTATATTGCAAGAGATAAGAATTTAAATGGGCTCTTTGGCCGAGCCGAAATTGCCTATTGTTGGGCTCTCATTTAACCAAGTAGGTGACATACCTATTTGTCACCTAGCAGCCTGTGCAATCTCGCAACAATGCCTATATCTCTCTACTCCGATGTCATATTGATAAACGGTTTAATGCGTTGGAAACTAGACTCATAGATCTTTAATTTGGTGAGTATATAACCCATTAATTCCAATTAAATTGGGTGAAAATATTAGTAACATTTGAACTAAAGTTTAAATAAAAGTATGAAGATAAGTTGCGAAACTTTTTGTCGACATTTGTTTCATGACTCCTTTGACTTCAAGACTTATGATATGGATATTATATGATTCAAATACATTAAAAAACAACCTCTTGAGAATATTAAGAACCCCTAGTCTTACCCAAACATACGGGTTACAACATCCTTGATTCGTTTAACTTCTAATACTTGTTAATCAGCCTTATACACTCTTGTATCATTTAAGACCAATAGGATTAACTTCTTATCGTCTCAAAGATAATATCTTCTCAGATTTATGTCGACTAACTTATGGGATGAACCAACGTATGTGAATATGGGTTGTAACATTTTCTTAGAGACAATTCTTAATAAGGGAAAATCTCTTTATGTTTCGGTAAAATAGATGATCAGATTGCTGACATTTCACCAAGGCACTAAGTAGATATCACGTCGAAAGGAATAGACTGGAGGTGGGATTTGACCAAATTCACTCACTCATTCAATCACCAATGTTTGGCTAGAAAGAAGTATGCTGAGTAAATAAAATAGTCGATGCTTAACTCAATCTTATACTGAACTGGTATGTATGCTTGACTTAGAAACAAAATTATCAGTGTTGTCTATGGATGGAAAACAGGTGGATCAGGTCGGATATGAGGGGGTAAAAATGGATAATGCAAAAATGAAAGAAATATCAGACCCGACCATATTTAATACAATAGAAAATAGATTAAACAGGTGTTACCCCAGGGTTGAGCGGTGGCACACCGGCCCCTAAAGCTGTGGCATTTTCATTTTTCTTATGGAATCTGAGGCCGTCGTTACCATGCACTGTTGTATTTGCTGTGTTTGACATATTTTAGCCTGAAATCAAAGAATCTTTGACAAGAAAAAGTGTGAAGAATAACGTGTATTATCAGAAAACTAGCACTGAAATAATCACTATTATCTTTAGCCCCACGGTGGGCGCCAAACTGTTTACCTCAAAATTACAAGTAACAATTAAATTTTATTTTTGGTATTAAAGATATGTGATATACTAATTAATAAACAAGTAATGTAGAGTATGAATGAGAAGAATTGATGAACCAAACTGGTGTTGCTAATGCAGTAGAGACCTCGAGCTCGAGGACCTCGAGCTCGAGGACCTCGAGCTCGAGGACCTCGAGCTCGAGGACCTCTAGGTGAGTTAGGAGCAATAAAGCAAACAATAAAGTAAACTGTTTACCTCAAAAATACGAGTAACAATTAAAAATTGATTTGTGGTTTTAAAGATATGTTATCTATTCCAATACTAATTAATAAACAAGTAGTGTAGATTATGAATGAGAAGAATTGATGAACCAAACAGGTGTTTCTAAAGCAGTAGAGACCTCGAGCTCGATGACATCGAGGTGAGTTAGGAGCAATAAAGCAAGAACAGTAAAGTAAGTATAATAAAGCTAAAGAATGATTCTGAAGAACAGTCAACGAGAAAAGTGACATAGTATATTCTTTGTCAATGATAAGATGATCTTTATAAATGATTGGGGTCCACTTTATATAGGAGGGAAAAACCTAAATATTGTACATTTCTATTTACAGTAATGAATTTTATTGGTACAGATGTATAACAACCTAGTACGGATTTGTACTAATTCGTACAAATCTATCCCGGGATTTACGCCATGATAATTGGGGACGTGGCGAGAATCTTATCCTTTCCATAAAAAACTCATAACGACATTATTTGGCATCGATCATATCCGGCTTCGGTGCTTATCTAGCATCCAAGCCCTCGAGCCTTTTACTGCACCTTTGAGCCCGGGCTTGACCTTCTCTGAACTTTCACCCTCGAGGCCATATCTCGAGCCTACGAAATCGGGTTCCCTGATTTCGACCGTATACGGATAGGGCGGGGTCGTGAGGCAAGATGTTTTACTTAAGGCACAAGCCATGAGACATGATGCATAAGGTGCATGGATCTTTTGGTTTTTTACGTTATAATTTAATAAAATGTCACAACAACTTATAATTTTCAAAATTACATTAAAAGTTTACGAAATTAAAAATAAAATAAAGAAACTCATAGAAAACAATTATCTAGCATCTTATTACAGGTATAAATGATGCAATACTATTAAAATTATTGCAAGATACCAAATCAACTATAGCGTTTTAATTTTCAAACAATTGAAATAAATCATTTTTTTTTTAAATAGTATAAGACTATCTATTTTACCTCTAAAAGTAAATAATCAATAAATTTTATTAGTACTATAAGTTAACATATTATATCGTCATAAATAAAAACAATATTGCTTTCAAACATCGAATAAGAAAAGTCTAATAATAGACATATAAACTAAGACATGAAAAACAATAACAAGTGAATATATAAATTTCATTTATCTATTTTCAAAAGAAATACTCAAATAATATGCGCCCTCAAGATCTTCTCAATTATTAAATTTGCAAGTACTTTAGCTGATTATTTGAGTTAATCTCAATCATCATATATGAGAATGCAGTGTTAATTAGAAATTTTGACACATGATTTGGGCAAGAACGGTTAGGCGAGCCCTAAGCATAGAGCGTTAGACATATCTAGAAAGCACAATGGGCACTTGGGGCATAAGCCTCACAGAAGTAAGCCCTATACGTGTGACTCAAGGTATTTTGTATTGTCCCGCTCAAAGGCGAGCCCTGAGCGAATCGTAAAAAAAAGCTTTTTCAAACACCGTCATATATGAGAATTATTTTAAAACCCGAGTTATACTCATATATTTAAGATAAAACTATTTCACTGGCACTTATTTCGTAATTTTAGTTATTTATTTTAACCTTGGCCTCAAACAATAATCACTTTTCTAAAAATTGAGCAACAAGAAGTTATTATCATAGTAACAAAAATAGAAAATAACGAGCAAATTTTTTAGGTTGCATGATATGCATTGGTTCATATAAGTTAAGTACAGGCAGAAGGATATGCCAAAGGAAAAATAAAGCATGACAAAAGGAGGACATTAAGGATCACACCACACGTATTTGTATTCACCTCCTACGAAATGGCATTTCCCCCATTTCACCCTACTCACCACCACCAACGTAATTTTTTTCCTTTTTTGCTTTTCTTCCTCAATGATTTAGTGCATATAGTAAGCAAAGAAGGACAAGAGTGTGGCTCCAAACAAAGTTCCCACAGCGGGCAAAGCGACAGCAGCATCGCTGGTCGGCGACGGAGCCGGGGCGTCACTTGGGCTCATTTGAGCAATGGCAGCGCTCATGGAGGCTGCGGCAACTAGGGCGGCACAAGTGATCTTCTTCATCTCCATATCGAAAGTTGATCAGACGAGCTGAAATAGAGATAGGCGAAAATTAACGTCTCAAAGGAAATTAAGTTGAGATGTAATCGCCGAATTTTCCTTGCCTGCCTTGTGATTTGAGGTTGTGGTGGGGGGTTTTATAGCGTGGGATACCAGAAATTATCGGTATTTTGTGCGAACAATTTACCAATTTTTGCATGGAGAAGAGTGATTTTGAGGAAACGTTTTGAACGAGTCTTTTGGTGTGCCAAAAGGTTGTTAATTTATCGTAATTTTGAATTTTTCCTTCTATCTCCTTATTTAAAATATTTATTTTCCGTAAATGTTGAAGTCTGAACAATATTTATATAAAAATTAATGCCGTGTTTTGAGCAAGTCTACCACTACCACCACTACCACCACCACTATTACTATTGTTATTGTTATTATCGTTGTTGTTGTTGTTGTTGTTGTTGTTGTTATCCTTGTTGTTGTTGTTGTTGTTGTTATTATGATAAATATGTAATGGACCATATCTCACCTAATACATCCTTACATATGATATTCTTGTTGCTTGTTTCTACCATCATTCATAGTGATAATTATTGAGCTGAGTATGTAATTATGCTTTCATGATTAACAAACCATTGCAGAGAACCAGACTTCACGTTCCAGGTTGATATGCTGCTACAGTGCTATGCAAATAAGAGAGATGAATGCCAAGTGAACCAGGTTCGTAGTAGACCAATGGTAGAATATTGACCAAACGCGAAATATCAGAATACCCATGCAAGTTGGATTCCTCATAGAGTCCTTTTTGTGCCCTAAAATAATATGAATTGGAGGGGTTCGTGGTCAAAAGGAATTGTGTATTAAAGGAATAAACTTGAGTATAAAAGAGAAGGTTGAAGAGTTAGAAATACCTAAGAAAACCAAATCAAAACAGGTGAGGTTTTTTTTTAAACGAAATATTCTACGTTTTGGAGTACTAATTGAAGACAATTTTTGGCTAACTTTGCAACTACAAAAGGAGATTTTTTGCCGCAATTTGTGAGCACTACTATTGAGAGAAATCACATAAAATCACTTTAGACAATAGAAACCATAACAAAAAGATACCTCTAGAGACTCGAGCTAATCGACTGAAGAATAAGTTCCTGAAGATGAAGTTGTTCAAGTTCTTTAGTTGTTAAGTTGAGACAAGTGTTCCAAAGTGTAACATATTTGCTTTTGAGTAATGTAATAGTAGGTTAGTGCTGAAACTTTCATTTTTGTAAGTTTCCTAGACTAAAGTTTAGTTTGGGAAGGGGGTGCAAGAATTAAGTTTATTATAGGATTAAGAGGCTTAAGTTAGTTCCCTTGGTTATAGAGTGGTAACCTATACACTGCTCTTTGAAGATTAGCCAAGTTTTGAGGAAAATCCCATTGGGTAGGTCGTAATTTTTACTCCTTTGATCAAGAAGGTTTTCCACGTAAAAATCTATGTGTTGGTTAAATTTCCACAATTATTTTTGTTTGTCTATTTACATAGTTCAAAGAACCAGGTTCTTTGAAATTGCAAAAACCGGGTAAGACACAATTCAACCCCCTCCCCCCCTTCCCTCCCCCCCCGCCCCTTCTTGTGTCTATGTGCATCCCAAATTAACAATTGATATCAGAGCATCTTCTTTCATCAAAGGCTAACAACTTGCGAGGATTAACAATGGCTGCAACATCGAATGCTCAAGAAGGACAATCAATTGTGAGACCACCACTGTTTAATAGGAAATACTATTGTTGGTGGAAGGGTAGGATGTGTAATTTTCTGCAAGGAGAAGAGGGACCATAGATTCCTATAATGGTTGAGGACCAAAGCCTCGAGAGAAATATGCTGAAAAAGATGTCAAGCGAGTTCAGAAGAATGCTTAAACCACGAAGTTATTGATCTTTGATATTGGTCTAGATGAATACAATAGGATCCCAACATGCAGAGATGCAAAGTCCATATCAGATTCCTTACAGTGTGATTATGAGGGTACTTCTCAAGTATAGTAGTAAAAATTTGACATACTAACTAGGAAATATGAATTGTTTAATATGAAAGAGGGGGAAACCATTCTGGAGGTGCATACAAGACTTACCTCAGTTATCAATGAATTGACATCTCTTGGAGAACTTATCCCTCACAGAACAATTATGAGAAAAATACTAATCATACTACATCCCTCATGTGATAGCAAGGTCAATGTGATCATTGAAGCACTGTAATTTATCCAAGCCCAAAGCCATGAAAAAGAAATACCGATTAATGTTATAAGTGTTGAAAGAAAGATCGTTTCATCAATAACTACCCAGTACAGGAAACAGAGTGGAAGAGGAACAACCATGGTAAGACTAAACAACTAAAAAGAGACCGGTTTCTTGGACACAAAATAACAAACAAGGATATATATAAAATTATAAAAAAGTCTATGGTGGCTATGACATCATATTCAATTGATGAGTCTGCTAATGATGAAAAAACTGATGAAGATGATCAGTCACTTATGCTCAGGAAGATATTGATTCTAAACCTGAGTATCTCCTACCACTAACGACAAACTCACAATCTGATGCAGATGAGGAAGAAGAACCTAAGGTATGTTTCCAAGATGTTAAAGGCAAATTCGTACTTACTCTATAATGAAATTAATCTTCTTGTCTTGTGTCTTAATTGATGCATACGAAAAGATTACTAAAAGAAATAATTAATGAATGATTATGTATCAGTTAGATTTGAGTTAATGACCTACAAGTAAGTAGTGAACATCTGGAAGTTATTGTTGTTGATCTCAGGGAACATGTTCTCGCACTAGAAAATGAAAAAGTAGCTCTAGAATTTGAAAGAAAGAAATTTTGTGAGGTTCTTATCAAAGGAAAGGAGTCGGACACATAAATCCTAGAGAAACTAGAGATTTATTTAAATAAGGCTAACACAAACCTCTTAGTTGAAACAGAAAATGATTGATTGGTTCAAGAGAACCTGGATAAGGCCAAGTATGAACTAGAGTATAATCTCAAATGGACTAGTTATCAAAAAATAATGTTTAAGATGTATGAGAACCACATCAGTGACAAGAAATGATTAGGGCATAATAAGGTTGAAACAACATATAATCCTCTTAGAAAATATGTACAAAATCTTTACAATAGGTTGTGCACACACTATGGTAACAACGGTCACTTTAAAGAAACATGTATGGCCAGAAGTAACTCAAGCCAAAAGAATGTTGCATATGTTGAGCAAAAGAAGAATGATAAAACTAGTTCTTCACTGAAAGGTGCAAGACTCTCAGGCTGGACTATGAAATGTGATTCATCTATTTTCTTAAAGAAAAGGACGAAAGCTAGTCTGGGTTCCTAAAACTAACCCTAATATTCTTACAGGCCAAGGTGAGAGGAAACAAGAATTGGTGGTATGTAGTGCTTGTTCGCGCCATATGGCTAGAAACAAATATAATTTTCTTTCACTTTGAGCCAATTAAAGTGGGAGTGTGAGCTCTCCAAACGGTAAGAAAGGCAACATAATTAGCATAGGTAAGGTTGATACATCCTACTCACATGCTATCAAAAATGTATATTATATTAAATTCTTGAAGCATATCCAAAATGTGTAACAAAGAGGACATGTTCGTTTCACTTCAAAAATCTGCATGGTCACAAAAGAAAACTCTGGAAATCGAGTTCTCAAGGGAAAAAAGGCAAAAAACTGATTATAAAACTGATCTTATGTCTTCACCCGAATATAAAATTTCATGCCTTAGTAAACTTGATACTGACTCCCTCTTGTAGCACAAGATACTAGGGTATGTTAGCTTTCCTAAGTTGAAAAAGTTACTTTCCAAGGACATGGTCCTTGTGTAACGACCCGACCGGCCGTTTCGAGAGTTATAGCCCTGTTTATCCCATTTCTACTTCATTATGTGTTATTCAGTTCTATGGTGTTGCATGTGGTTTGTTGGTTGAGGTCCGGGGTGGTTTCGAAGTGGAATGAGACACTTAGTCTCTTATTTAGAAGTTTAAGTTGGAAAAGTCAACCAAATGTCAACTTATGAGTAAACAATCTCAGATTTGGATTTTTATGGTTTAGTTAGCTCAATTAGGTGATTTTGGACTTAGAATCGCGTTCGAAATTTAAATTGGAGGTCCGTGGTAGAATTAGGCTTGAATTGGCGAAAATAGAAATTTGACGATTTTTGGTCTGCAGTGAAGAATTTGATATCGGAGTCGGAATGGAATCTCGAGAGTTGGAGTACGTTTGTAGTGTTATTTTTGAATGTGTGCAAAAATTGAGGTTATTCGGATGAGGTTTGGTAGGTTTCAGTGTCGTTTGCGAAAATTGGAAATTTAGAAAATTCTTAGGCTTGAATTCAAGGTTAATTTGGTGTTTTGATGTTGTTTTGACTGTTTTGAGGGCTCAACATAGTTTGTATATTGTTATGTGACTCATTGGTATTTTTGGTTGAGGTTCCGAGGGCCTCAGGTTTGTTTCGAGTGGTTAACGGATGATTTTTTGGTGTTAAGGAACTGTTGTTTTCTAGTGTTTTTGAATTGCTGGTGTTTTTTCGCACCTGCGGATGGGGAGCCGCAGGTGCGAGGTTGTAGATGTGTTGGGTGAGACGCAGGAGCATGAGAATGGTCACATCTGCGAGTCCGCAGGTGCGAGACCTGGGGTGCAGATGCGGAACTGAATGCTTGGCCAGTTTTCACAGAAGCGAAAAGAAGAGGGCAGGTGCGCACCCGCATGTGCGGAACCTGGGGCGCAGGTGCGGAGTCGGAAGACTTAAGTGGTTTCCGCAGATACAGATATTTGACCGCAGTTGTGGTTCCGTAGGAGAGGATATTTGGCCGCATGTGCGAGAAGCTTGGGCAAAATGTATAAATGGCACACTTCGTGAATTTTTGGGCATTTTTCACCATTGCTATTCGGATTTTGAAGCTTTTGGAGGGTGTTGAAGAGGGAATCAAGGCGGTTTTCATTGAGGTAAGTTACTTCAGCTTAATACTTGTGATTACGGTAATTTTCAGTTCTTTAAGCATGTAATTAGCAAAAATTAGGGACGAAAGTGAAGGGATTAGGGCTTGGGAATTGGAGAGTTTGATTTGGGGATTTGAGGGGTCAAATGAGGTCGGATGTTGATAGATTTTGTATGGTTGCACTCGTGAGTGAATGGGCTTTCTTGTTTTGCAAGTTTTGTCGGATTTCAAGGTGTGGGCCCGACGGTCGGGTTTGAGCTGAATTCGGGATTTTGGGTTAATTTAATAGTTTTTCTTAACGAATTTATTCCATTAGCGTATATTGACGGTAATATACTGATTTTGAAAAGATTCTGAGCATTTAGAGGCCAAGTTTAGAGGCAAGAGGATCGCGGGTTAGACATTTGACTAGTTTGAGGTAAGTAGCGATTGTAAATCTAGTCCTGAGGGTATGAAACCCTAGATTTCGTATCATTTTACTATTTTGGGGTGACGCACATCCTAGGCGATGGGCGTCTGGGCGAGAACCGTTGGGGATTGTGACTTGGTCCATCTCGTAGCAACCACAGAGTTGCATATTTTGTTGAAATTATGTAATATCTTTGTGTTTTAGAAAGAGTTTCGGTAAATTGGGTGAATGCCATGTTTGGGACATGTGCCAGTACTGTTTGGACCCTCAGGGGAATTTTTCTTACTATCCTCTCACTGTTTTCAATCGCATAACTAGTTTGTGAAATGCAGAATGGACCGCAAATCTCCAACGCCAGGAGCCAAGCTCAGAAACGCGATGCAACTCTGCGATCGCATATCAAAAATGCGAATCACACATCAGCTATGCGGTGACGCACCTGGAACCTAGGGTTTTCATATGTGATGGTCTCGTGAAGAATGTGAACCGCATTACTGCTATGCGACAGCAATGCGGTCGCATAGTAGAAATCATTTGCATATATAAAGAACCTTCCATCAGAAATATATCATATTAATACCCATTAGCATAACACTTCATTGACGGGGACACAACCTTGGTTTAGTTAATCACATAAATTACAACTCTAATTAATCATACTTGTCATTATTGCAATTAAATTATTAAAAAAAATTAACTCCCATATCCTTGTTTCATTAAAGGAATAGAGATACGATTTAAGTTGAGATTCGCACTACCAAAGTGATCTTTTCTCACCTATTCCCTGTGGGATTCGACCCCAACCTTGTTGAGTTATTATATTTGACTTCGACCGCTTTACACCATTTTAAGAGATAAATTTGAGTGTATCACTATGTTGAAATTGTTGAAAAATATCATTAAATGTATTTTCAGCAGAACAGGATTTTAAACGAGATGATTTTACTCAAATACTGATTTGAAAGCATGTTGTATTTTACCGAGATATCATGATTTGGACTTTATGTGTTTTACTGCTCGTCACTATTTCTCAGCCTTTATTTGTGAGTGTTACTTACTGAGTTGGCGTACTCACGTTACTCCCTGCACCTTGTGTGCAGATCCAGGTGTTACTGGACGTGCTGGTGAGTGTTGATTTTATCCATCGGGGATCCATTTTAAGTTAGCAAGGTAGCTGCACGGTGATCGCAGCCTTGCTCTTCTCCCTACTATCTTCCTATAGTTGTTTTAGTGAATTTCTTGACTATATTAGTCTTAGCATTGTTAGACAGATATAGTAGATGGTCATGACTAGTGACACCCGATGTCGGGCCTTATTTTCCATATTTTTCCTTGTTTTAAATTTCTTATGTAAGATTTATCGTTAAATAGATTCAAAGTAAATATTTTGAATGGAAATATTGTGTTATTTGGGTAGTGATTCGGCTGGCCTAGTACCACAATAGGCGCCATGACGACTTGGTAGTTTGGGTCCGGACAAGTTAGTATCAGAGCCTAGGTTACATAGGTCTCATAAGTCATGAGCAAGTTTAGTAGAGTCTTGCGGTTCGGTGCGAAGACGTCCGTACTTATCTTCGAGAGGTTGCAGAACCCTTAGTAAAATCTCACATTCTTGAATTCTTGTCGTCGAATCCATTGATTCTGGTAACTAAACTTCTATTGTTTCATTCTCTCACAGATGGTGAGGACCTGCACTTACTGGACATGATGAACAGCCACCAATTAGGCTCGTGATAGGCGGAGGCTGCGGTCGAGGCTGTGGTAGGGTAGGGGTGCAGCTTGCGCAGCAGCCGGTGCAGGACCCGTGGACCCTCCAGTTCCTCCAAATCAGGTCCCAACCGTAGATTCTCCAGCTGGACCAGCTCATGCACCCTATATGCCTATTGTGATTCCTGGCCTTCAGGAGGCCCTAGCCCTTTATCAGTATGTACTGGACTTGCTCAGGTGGTCTTAGTTACTATGACCGCAACCACTTCTCAGGCCAGGGGAGGCACTCAAACTCCCGTCGCTCGCACACCTGAGCAGGTTGTTCAGGGACTTCAAACATCGGGGGCACCTCCAGCCGAGTCGGTTGCAGCTGCTCCGGACTATGTAGTTCCTGTTATGCTACAGGATGAGCAGCGTAGATTGGAGAGGTTTGGGAGACTCCAGCCTCCGTCGTTTAGTGGTGCCGAGGGTGAGGATACACAAGGTTTTTTGGACAAGTGTCAGAGGATACGTCGGACAACAGTTATTCTGGAGACCAGTGGGGTCTCATTATCTACTTTCTAGTTCTCTAGGGCTGCATTTAGTTGGTGGGAGTCTTACGAGAGGCGTAGGACGATTGGCGCAACACCCCTTACTTGGCAACAGTTCTCCGTTCTCTTTCTGGAGAAGTTTGTACCTGAGTCCCGCAGAGGGGAGCTGCGCATGTAGTTTGAGCAGCTTCGATAGGGTGATATTTGTGTTACACAGTATGAGATGCGATTCTCTGATTTTTTCTGTCATGCGGTCTGGTTGGTTCCCACGGACCGAGCGAGGATCAGGAGGTTTACAGATGGCCTAGGTTTTCAGCTTTGATTGCTTATGATCATAGAGAGTGTCTAGTGCTACTTTTTATAAGGTTGTTCACATTTCTCGACAGATTGAGATAGTTCGAGGTCAGGAGAGGGTTGAGAGGGAGGCCAAGAGGCCTCGTGGTCAGGGTGGATTCAGTCGTACTCCTCATGTGGGTTAGTTCCAGCATGGTAGAGGTCGTCCATTCAGGCATGCACAGTCAGCTCGCCTAGTTCACCGGGGTGCATCATCTGGCCATGGTTCTTATAGTCATCAGCAGGGCCAGTTGTCGTTCAGTGCACTGCCAGCACAGGGTTCTCATCATGCCCCGTCCGTAAGTATCCCTAGGTAGTTCTTTTGTGCATCAGGAGGAGCAGTTTTTTCAGACGAGGGGTTGCTTCGAGTGTGAGGATTTTGCTCGCATTATGAGAGATTTCCCTAGGTTGTTTGGTAGGACTCCACAACGGAGTACTCGGACGTCAGCACCAGCACCAGTTCCTCCCCCACCCGCCCAGCCAGCTAGGGTCTGATCTCAACCAGCTAGGGATGAGGGTCAGCCAACTAGAGGTCATCCTAGAGGGGGAGGTCGATCCGGGTGGTGGCCAGACCCATTTCTATGCACTCCCATCAAGACCATATGCTATGGCTTCAGATGTCGTGATCACATATATTGTTTCAGTTTTTCACTGAGATGCCTCTGTATTATTTGAATCTGGTTCCACCTATTCATATGTTTCTTCATACTTTGCTCATTTTTTTGATATGCCCCGCGAGTCTTTAATTTTATCTGTTCATGTATCTACTCCTGTGGGCGATACTATTGTTGTGGACCGTGTGTATCGGTCATGTGTGGTGTCTATTGGGGGGTGCGGAGACCCGAGTAGATCTATTGTTTCTTAGTATAGTATACTTTGATGTGATATTGGGCATTGATTTGTTATCTCCATGCCATGATGTTCTAGATTGTCACGCTAAGACTGTGACCTTAGTGATGCCAGGATTCCCGAGGGTTGAGTGGAGTGGTTCTATAGATTATGTACCGAGTAGGGTCATTTCCTACTTGAAGGCTAAGCATATAGTTGAGTAAGGTCGCCTATCTTATTTGGCTTTTATGAGGGATGTTAGTGCAGAGACTCCCACTATTGATTCTGTTCCAGTGGTTCGTGATTTTCCTGATGTGTTTCCTGCAGACTTGCCGGGCATGGCGCCTGATAAGGATATAGAATTTGGTATTGATTTGATGCCGGACACTCAGCCCATTTCTATTTCACCGTGTCGTATGGAACCAACAGAGTTGAAGGAATTGAAAGAACAGCTTCAGGAACATCTTGATAAGGGGTTTATTCGGCCTAGTGTGTCACCTGGGATGCACCGGTTCTATTTGTGAAGAAGAAGGATGGTTCCATGAGAATGTGTATTGATTACAGGCATTTGAACAAGGTCACAGTAAAGAAAAAGTATCCTTTGCCTCGTATTGATGATTTGTTTGATCAGCTTCAGGGAGCGAGGGTGTTCTCTTAGATTGATTTGAGGTCCGGGTATCATCAGCTGAAGATTCGGGATTTGGATATTCTTAAGACAACTTTCAGGACCCGTTATGGCCATTATGAGTTCTTGGTGATGTCTTTTGGGTTGACCAATGCCCCAGCAACATTCATGCATTTGATGAACAGTGCATTCCATCCATATTTGGATTCCTTTGTTATTGTATTCATTGATGACATCTATTTACAGAGATTGAGGGAGATTTATACTGATCACCATTGTGAGATTTATACTTATCACCGGAGTCTGCAACATGCGTTTAATCAGAAGGATCTTAATTTACGACATCGGAGATGGTTGGAGCTTCTTAAAGACTATGACATCACTATTCTATACCATCTAGGGAAGGCCAATATTGTGGTTGATACTTTGAGTCGTCGGGCAGAGAGTTTGGGGAGTTTAGCATATCTTCCTACAACAGAGAGACAGTTGGCATTAGATGTTCAGGCCTTAGCAGGCCAGCTTGTGAGATTGGATGTTTCAGAGCCTAGTCGGGTATTGGCCTACGTGGTCTCCAAGTCTTCTCTTTTCGACCGTATCAGCGAGCGCTAGCATGATGACTTTCACTTGCTCGTTCTTCAAGACGAGGTCTAATGCGGTGAGGCTAGGGATGTGACTATTGGTGATGACGGTGTGATGAGGATGCATGGCTGCATATGTGTGCCTAATGTAGGTGAGCTTCAGAAGTTGATTCTTGAGGAGGCCTACAGCTCACGGTATTCTATCCTTCCGGGTTCCGCAAAGATGTACCAGGATTTAAGATAGCACTATTGGTGGAGGCGGATGATCAAGGATATAGTTGGGTTTGTAGCACGGTGTCTCAACTGTCAGCAGGTTAAGTATGAGCATCAGAGACCGAGTGGCTTGCTCCAGAGATTGGATATTATGGAGTGAAAGTGGGAGCGGATCACCATGAACTTTGTAGTTGGGCTCCCACTGACTTCGAGGAAGTTCGATGCTATTTGGGTTATTATGGATCAGCTGACCAAATCCGCGCACTTCATTCCTGTTTGTACTATTTACACGTTAGAGCGGTTAGCTGAGATTTATATTCGGAAGATTGTTCGTCTGCATGGTGTCCCAGTTTCCATCATTTCAGATAGGGGTACTCAGTTCACATCGCAGTTCTGGAGGGCCGTGCAGTGAGAGTTGGGTACTCGAGTTGGGTTGAGCACAACGTTTCACCCTTAGACAGACGGTCAGCCCGAGTGCACTATTCTGATTTTGGAGGACATGTTGCGCGCTTGTGGCATTGAATTTGGGGGTTCATGGGACCAGTTTCTGCCGCTCATGGAGTTTGCATATAACAACAGTTATCAGAAGAGTATTCAGATGGCTCCGTGTGAGGCTTTATATGGGAGTAGGTATAGATCTCCGGTTGGATGGTTTGAGCCGGGTAGGGCTAGACTCTTGGGTACATACTTGGTTCAGGATGCTTTAGATAAGGTGAAATTGATTCAGGTGCGGCTTCTCATGGCACAGTCTAGGTAGAAGAGCTATGCGACATGAAGTTCCGTGATGTATCATTTATGGTTGGGGAGAAGGTCTTGCTGAAGGTATCACCCATGAAGGGTGTTATGAGGTTTGGGAAGAGGGGAAAGTTGAGCCCCCGGGTCATTGGGCCTTTTGAGGTACCTTAGAGGATAGTGGAGGTGGCTTATAAGCTTGCCTTGCCACCAAGTTTGTCGAGTGTGCATCTGGTATTTCATGTTTCCATACTTCAAAAGTATGTTAGCGATCCGTTCCATGTTTTGGACTTCAGCAAGGTTCATTTGGAGGGTAATATGACTTATAATGTGGAGCTGGTAGCTATTTTAGGACGGCAGATTAAGAAGTTGAGGTCAAAAGACATAGCTTCAATGAAGGTGCAGTGGTTCAGTTAACTTCATTAGGTGATTTTGGACTTAGGATCATGTTCGAAATGAAAATTGGAGGTTCGTGGTAGAATTAGGATTGAGTTGGCAAAATTAGAAATTTGGCAATTTTCGGTCGGCAGTGGAAAATTTGATATCTGAGTCAGAATGAAATTCTTGGAGTTGGAGTAGGTTCGTAGTGTTATTTGTGACGTGTGTGAAAAATTTGATGTTAGTCGGACGAGGTTTGATAGGTTTCGGCGCGTCATTTGCGAAAATTGGAAGTTTAGAAAATTTTTAGGCTTGTATCCGAGGTTAATTTGGTGTTCTGATGTTCTTTTTACCGTTCTGAGGGCTCAACAAAGTTCATATATTGTTATGTGACTCGTTGGTATTGTTGGTTGAGGTTCTAAGGGCCTCAGGTGTGTTTTGGGTGGTTAACAGGTGGATTTTTAGTGTTAAAGAACTACTATTTTCTTGCATTTTTAAACTACTAGTGTTTTTCCGCACCTATGGATGGGGAGCCGCAGGTACGAGGTCGCAGATGCGTTAAGTGAGCCGCAGATTCGGATTTAGAGGACCTGGGCTGGGTCCATAGAAGCGTGAGAATGGTCGCATCTGCGAGCCCCCAGGTTCGAGACCTGGGGCACATATGCGGAAGTGAATGCTTGGCCAGTTTCTGCATAAGCGGAAGGAATAGCGCATGTGCGCTCCCGCAGGTGCGGAATCTGGGGCGTAGGTGCGGAGTTTAAAGACATAAGTAGTTTCTGCGGATGGGGAGATTTTAATGCAGGAGCGGATATTTGGCCGCAGGTGCGACAAGCTTGGGCAGAATGTACAAATAGCACACTTCACGAATTTTTGGGTATTTTTCACCATTACTATTTGGATTTAGAAGCTTTTAGAGGGTTTTGTAGAGGGAATCAAGGGGTTTTTGATTGAGGTAAGTTACTTGAGCTTAATACTTGTGATTATGGTAATTTTCAGTTGTTTAAGCATGTAATTAATGGAAGTTAGGGATGAAAGTGGGAGAATTAGGGTTTGGGAATTGGAGAGTTTGATTTGGGGATTTGAGGGGTCAAATGAGGTCGAATTTTGATAAATTTGGTATGGTTGGACTCGCGAGTGAATGGGCTTTCTAGTTTTGTAAGTTTTGTCGGATTTTGAGACATCGACCTGGGGGCCGAGTTTGAGCCGAACTCGGGATATTGGCTAATTTGATAGTTTTTCTTATATAATTCATTCCATTAGTGTATATTGATGGTAATATACTGATTTTAAATATATTTGGAGCATTTTGAAGCCGATTCGAGAGGCAAGAGCATCGCGGGTTAGAGATTTGACCGATTTGAGGTATATAGCGATTGTAAATCTAGTCCTGAGGGTATGAAACCCCAAATTTCGTATCATTTTACTATTTTCGTGTGATGCACATTCTAGATGACGGGCGTGTGGGTGTGAACCGTTGGGTATTGTGACATGGTCCGTCTCGTAGAAACCGCAGAGTTGCGTATTTTGTTTAAATTGTGTAATATCTTTGTGTTTTAGAAAGAGTTTCTGTAAATTGGGCTGAATGCCATGTTTAGGCCTTGTGCCAGTACTGTTTGGACCCTCAGGGACCTTTTTTCTTACTATCCTCTCATTGTTTTTTATTGGAAATTTATACTCAGTCATGATTAAACATGTTTACTACATAACTCGGTCTTATTACTCTGTTTTGATGCATATAAATGTCGTTTTAGGCTGAGTTTTTACAGAGATAACCGAGTGGCTCGTGAGCTTTATAACTGAGTGAGGCTGAGGGGCATTGTCAGATATTGATACCACAACACGTGAGTTGTTCGTGTGGCACGTGAGTTTTCTGTGCAGACCCAGATACATATATTATAGCATGTGGGTCGTCTGTGCAGATTAGCGCTTGGGCTGTAGGAGCCCCTCGTGAGTCTGTACACACCCCCAATGACTGCAGGTACCTACTGAGTGCGATTGCCAAGTGCTAAGTGACTGGGAGGCATGACAGATGGTGAGATTGGCCTGAAGGGCTGTTACGAGTGATAGTGAGGTATGCCCGAGGGGCTGATTACGAGTGACTGTGAGGCTTGCTTGTGGGCCTGTATATGAGTGATGTTTTGCCGGAGAGGATGTTCATGATTTCATCATTTTTTATTGTCTTTTTCATCAAGCCTATGTTGAAAATATCTTTAAATGAATCTTCACCGGAACTGGATTTTAAACGAGATGATTTGACTCAAATACTGATTTGAAAGCATGTTGTATTTTACTAAGATATCGTGATGTGGACTTTATGTGTGTTACTGCTTGTCACCACTGCTCAGCCTTTATTTTTTATTGTTACTTACTGAGTTGGTGTTATCACGTTACTCTCTAAACCTTGTCTGCAGATCCATGTGTTACTGGACGTGCCGATGAGTGTTGACTTCATCCATCGCGGACCCATTTGGAGTTAGCAATGTACCTGCACAGCGATCCCAACCTTGCTCTTCTCCCTCCTATCTTCCTATAGTTGTTTTAGTGAATTTCAGGACTGTATTAGTCTTAGCATTATTAGACGGATATGGTAGACGCTCATGACTAGTGACACCCGATGTCGGGCCTTATTTTCCATATTTTTCCTTGTTTTAAATTTCTTATGAAAGATTTATCGTCGAATAGCTTGTAAGTAAATATTTTGAAAGGAAATATTGTGTTGCTTGGGTAGTGAGTCGGCTGGCCTAGTACCACGATAGGCGCCATCACGACTTGGTAGTTTGGGTCGTGACACCTTGGCTTCCCAAAGTCAGAATTTTGGAAAGATAAAATTTATGTTGTTTGTGCTAAAGGTAAGCTAGTCAGATCCTCCTTTAAATCCAAAAAAGTAGTAAGTTCCTCCTAATCTCTTGAAGTGCTTCACATTGATCTGTGGACCTATAAGGATCCCAAAGTATAGGAGGAAAGAGGTATGTTCTTGTAATTGCTGATGACTACTCTAAATCTACTTGGGCTTTATTCTTTACCACTAAAGTTAAGGCATATGATATGTTTGTAACTTTTGCGAGAGAAGCTGCAAAGATAACAGGATAGTCATGTTGCTAGCATTAGATCTGACCATGAAAGAGAATTTAAAAATGCTAACTTTCTTGAGTTCTATGTTAGTAATAGCGTAGACCACAAATTTTCTGCTCCTAAAACTCCACAGCAGTGTGGTGTTGTGAAAAGGAAAAATAGGACTCTAGAAGATATGGCAAGAACCTTATTAATTACAAGTGGATTTCCAAAGACCTTTTGGGTTGAAGTTCTGAGCATTGCTTGTTACATTATAAATAGATGAATGATTAGAAACTATCGCGATCCCAAGTCACACCACAACCATGACACTGCCTAACTCTACTTTCTAGGGAAGCCATCATTTCAACAATCAGGAACAAACTTAAATAACTGAATTAAATGATCTCAATAGCTAAATAATTGTAAATAACAGAAGCCTCTAACAATAATACAACTAAGACCATCCCATATTTTCTTTCTTTGAGTACATAAGCACTACAAAAATTAAAAATACAGAAATCTAATCCAAAATACCTAACAATTTGAAAGATAGAATATTAATAACATAAATAAAGGGATAAGGGAATTCAAGGTTTGGGAATGGAATCAGTAGCTACCTCGAAATCTCCAAGAAACATGTATTGGTTCGACTCACCAGCGATCACCTCCCTGGGCAGTACCTAGATCTGCACATGAAGTGTAGAATACAGAATGAGTATAACTGACTTAATATACTCAATAACTAACAAGCCTAACCTTCTCGACAAGGCCTAATACTCATTTCCAACAACCTATTATAATAATAATGGAATAATAATGGTAAAGATAAGTGGCTCAAGCAATATTAAATTCAACCTTTTCACTAATAAAAGGAACATAGGCACGCTTTTATGAATAGCAACTTAGGCATAAATTCTTCTACCTAAGTCATCTAAACTTGGCTTTATCAACTTACAGTGACTCAAAATCCAACATTTAATTAATGACATGAAGTACCAATATGCATGAGAGAAGGGATACATCCCGTTAACTGCATGACAAGTATGTGTGCTAGAATCAACAATATCATAGTGAAAACATCAAGTTTGTCATATCTTAGCACATGTACAGTGCCTGGCACAATTTCCTTTGGACACTCACACTCAAAAACAACAACACTCAACATTGTATGGGTGCCTGATACATCCCTCACCCAAGTACATATATGACCCTATGCCTACTACCACAGTTAATACCTAACTCTGGAGGGGAGGGTCCTTGACCAAGCGCTGATCAGATCTAAGTCAAAAATTAATACCATATAGCCCAAACATGTTGGTTTTGTTGAAGCTTTATTATGTTATTTATGATAGTTTCAGACTCGTTATTTCTCATTTCTTTATTTTGTATTATTGTGTGATTGGATTACCTAGTATTGGTGGTTAGGTGCTATCACGACCTTTGGAAGGATTTTGGGTCATGAAAAGTTAGTACCAGAGCTCTAGGTTCATATGTTATACAAGTCATGAACGGGGTTGGCTTTACTACTTTTTCAGTTGACAGGGTCGGCGTACATGCGGTGGTAGACTTATGAGGAATGAAGGCCAAGGCGGAAATCACCACTTATATAGTCCTAATTCTTAGATCTATTCCTAGAGGAGTTTTTCCCACAGACCGTCATGGACGAGTTATGCGGTGAGTTTGAGAATTTGCGTTAGGAGGACATGATTGTGACTCGGTATGCTATGAGGTTTAGAGAGTTATCCCGCCATGCAGATCCTTTGGTTTCTATTGAGAGGGAGAGAGTCCATAGATTTGTTGAGGTACTCAACAATATAATTATATTTGGGATGGCACAATAGATGAAGACTAAGATTGTATTTCATAAGGTTATGGAGATTACTGGGAGGTTAGAGCATATTCGTAGGCATAATAAAGAGAATAGGGAGGCTAAAAAGCCCCGTGCTTCTGGACGATTTAGTGGCTTTAACTTTGCGGCTAAGGCTCGACCTGGTAAAGGTCATTTCAATCGACTGATTCATTATGCACTTGAGGTTTCATGTAGTTATATAGCTAGCCATGGAGTTTGGATCACTCGTACTGGATAATCATCCTTTAGTGCACCTTCTGCATGGGGTTGCTACATCGGTCATTTCAGTTTTCTAGGGCAGACCAAGTTATAGAAGCCACGCAAGTAGATAGGTTGTTTTGAGTGTGGTGATGTTAGGCACATTGTGAAAGATTTTCCTAGGATCCTTATGGGTGTACCTCAGCAAGGTACTCATGTTATTGTTACTGCTCCAGATGCTACTCCACCTGCACACCCTGTTAGAGGTGGAGGACTCGCGGGTAGATGTCGTTCTAGAGGGGGAGGTCATGTTTGTTGTTATGAGTTTCTGGTAGGACTGAAACAGTCATATCAGATGCAGTCATTACATGTATTATTCTGGTATGTTATAGATATGGTTCATTTTTATTTTATCCGGGTTCTATTTATATGTATGTGTTATCCTACACATACATATTCTAGTATGTAAATCATATCTCTCATTCGCGTGTGGTCACTATTGGGAGATATGAGACGAGGGGTGATCTTTTGCTGCTAAACATTTTGGACTTTGATTTGATTTTAGGTATGAATCGGTTAACTCCATACCGTGTGATTCTAGATCGTCACGCTAAAATGGCGGCATTGGCTATGCCAGGGTTGCCAAGGTGGGAATGGAGGGGTTCACTTGGTCATATTCCTAGTTAGGCCGTCTCTTTCTGAAGGCTCAACGGATGGTTGAGAAGGGGTGCTTGTCATACTTGAACTTTGTTAAAGATGTCATTACTGATACTCCTATAGTTGATTATGTCCCCGTAGTGAGAGAGTTTCCAGATGTGTTCCTTGTAGACCTATTGGGCATGCCACCCGATAGGCATATTGATTTGGTAATAGGTACTCAGCCATATCTATTCCACCGTCTAGCATGGCTCCAACATTGTTGAAGAAATTAAAAGAACAGTTACAAGAATTGTTAGGTAAATGTTTCATCAGACCGAGTGTTTTACTTTAGGGTGCACCAATGTTATTTGTGAAGAAGAAAGATGTTTCCATGAGGATGTGCATTGACTACATGAAATTAAACAAGGTTACAATTATGAATAAGTATCCACTATTTCATATTGATGAATTTTTTTAGCAGCCTCATGATGCTAGGCTGCTCTCAAAGATTAGATTGACTTGATCAAGGTACCATCGTTTAAGATCAAGGGTTCAAACATTCTTAATACTGCTTTCAGGACCCATTTGGCCACTATGGGTTCTTGGTGATGTCTTTTCGTTTGACTAATTCCCCAACAAGCTTTATTCATTTGATGAAGAATGTGTTCCTGACTTATTTGGAATCTTTTATCATTGTGTTAATCAATGATATCCTGGTGTATTCTATAGTAGGAAGGAGCACGAACATCATTTGAGATGGTGCTCCAGGTTCTGAGGGAAAATAAGTTATATGTCAAGTTCACTAAATGTGATTTTTGGTTGGAAAGTTGGCATTCTTGGGCCACGTGGTATCCAATGAGGAGATTAAGGTGGATCTGAAAAAGATTGAGGCAATTCAGAATTGGCTGAGACTTTCTACAACCATAGAGATCAGGAGTTCTCTAGAATTGGCTGGTTACTACCGTCACTTCGTAGTGGATTTCTGGTCTATTTCATCTCTACTGACTAAGTTGACTCAGAAGGGTGTTGCATTCAGGTGATCTGACGGGTGTGAGGAGAGCTTTCAAAAAATAAAGAGTATAGCTCTGGTTTCAGTTTTTCCTTCGGGGTCAGGATTGTTGCACCCTATTTTGCACGATAAAACAAGATTCAACTATTTGTATCCCTGTTGTTGATGAAAAAGAGTCAGAATCTAATATTTTAAAGTTATACAAGGGCACCTATACGTTTATTAGCTTATTATCCTATAAGTCTGCTAACTGGGGAGATCTGGCTAAGGGTTCTTCTTCTTCTTCTAAGGGAAAGGTGTTTGGCACCCCCCCCCCCCTAGAATCTACATGAGGTAGCTCCATAGGACTTAGACCGGGTTTAGAGAATTATATGCCTTTATTTTACTTACTTCAATTCTTAAAAGTTTGAGGCTTACTCTATGTCTTGTTTATAGTCTACTATATTTGAAGGAAGGTGGTATATGTACTTTGAAAAAGAGAACATAGGCTTAATTTGTAAAAGTCTTTCAAAATGTTTACATCTACAAGATTGAAAAGATTTGTAAAAGTGTGGCTATGTTTCAAATTATGTCTGAAATAATGTGTCCATTTGTATAAATCTAGTAATATAAAGACTATTTAAATAAAAAACGGGTCTTGGATGTACTTTTGGAAATTGACTCCAATTCGTAGCCATGTTTTGGAGGAAAAAAACGTATTGGGATTTTATAATCCTTAATCCAACCATGTTTGCCAACCAACTTCGAAATCATCTTTTCAATTCCGGCTTTTAAGAGAAGGATCGCTTGCTTTTCAAACATGTTTTAAAACATGAGAAGAACTTAGTTAAAATAGTTAGTGTAAATGGAAATGAAAAAATTAAAGAAAAATAAATGACCAAAGTGTCGAGATTTTATAGCTAACATAATGTAAACATTGATTCCCTTTTTATCACCTATGGACGTTGTCTTGCCTCAGTTCCTAAAATGATTCAAGGATAAAAGCATTCAATAGTATCTCTAGTGCTATATACATATGGAAATAAACAACATATTTTATCTAAAGCGAGAAAGGAGGAGAAACTGGACTCAGAATTGGGCCAATGGAAATGCAGGCCTAGTAGACCTCGAACACAGCAGCGGCAGGCTTCACCGACACGGGTTCTGAACGGGAACTTGGCCTGAGCTCGGCAGGCCTAGTTCAATCACCATACAAAAAGAAAAGAAAGACATAAGTGATACCACATATAGCCCAATAAGATATGCACATGTCATTAAGAATATAATAAGGATAATGTGAGGCCCAACAAGGCTGTAACATATAAGCATTATCGGAGTGAAGACCAAACTTCATTTGTATTAATCCTATGAGGATCAATGACTCAGATCTTAGGTAAGGCCTTATTCATGAACAAGGTATTCTCGGAATCCCTGGCACATCATAGTTCACAAGGGTATCAAAGACTCCGATCAGTGCTTGTGTCAGGAAAGTACACCTCATCCACAAACTAAGCCCCACCCCAAATACCCTTAGGTACCAAATAAATGAGGTATTCACTGTAATAACTATCATGGTAGCAACAGTTAAGATAAATGTTCAAGTAATACATATTGCTACAAAAGCTACACATAATACTATCACCGGAGCATAAGGAAACAAAAGTAAATAAGGAATATTCTAGATTTGTATATTTCTTATGTTATTTAGGAGTAGGTTACAATTAATTAATTGTATGGGTTTCGGAAAACTTAGCCAATTAGGTTTAGGTTTCCTAGCCCATTAGGTTTAGGTTTCCCAATTAGTTTAGGTTTTGTCTTATTTCTTTGCCTATAAATACTTGTGGAATCAATGAGAAGGGATGAGAGATTTCACCC